>RJWT010017139.1:0-19482 GCA_004365215.1 Cuniculus paca | reverse complement strand
GGCCGCGGCCGAGGCGGCACCCAGACCGCGGCTTTGTATTCATTAAACACACATCGGAGCTTATCAGAAGTAAAAGGCTTGTCAGGATGGCACATTGTGTGTGAGTGAGTGTGTGAGCGCAGGAGGGAGAGGAGAGAAGCCAACGTGCATCAGGGTGATTACAATATCAGCAGGGCCCAGATGGAGGCAGGAAAATAAACAGAGGGTGCGTGTGAGACGGAGCGGGAGAGGGAGGAAGAGTGGGAGAGAGGGGGAGAGGGAAGAGATGCGGGCAGGAGGGAAGAAATCAAAAGGGATGCAGGGGGCGGGAGCTCAGGCCCCGCGACGGGGCCACCCTAAGGCTGGCTGGGGGTGAGGGCCAGCGCTGGGGGTCGCCTGCGGGCCCTAACCTGTGCCTCCCCCAAGCCAAAGCGGGCCACCACGCCAGCACACTGCAGCTCCCTGCTCCAGGGCCAGCCTGCGGGATCATTTTAGAGGTTCTGTCAAGGTCAGAGAGGTACCAAAAGCTGTCTTCGGGCAGAGTGTGACTAGGAGACCTTCACCGTCTCTCCTCCACCCAAATAGCCACAATTTGCAAAACAAACCTAGTGGGTGCACACAGCTTCCTGCAGCCTTGCAGACCAAGCTCCAGCGGGAGTCCTTGCCCCTTTCTCTGCCCACCGGAGACTCCGCCGCTCCAGCCCCTCCCACACACACAGCCTGCACATAGGGGCACAGGCACGGGCACATCTAAAATTCGCACCTCTCCGTGGGCTTCGGTGGGTCCCAGCTGAAGCCTCGGGAAGCCGCATCACCGTGCTAAAGAGGACCACTTGTGATTGGTAGCTACAGGTGACTCTGAGACACCTGCTCCACCTCCAGAAATTGTGTTGGGGGAGGGGGCTCCTTGTGTGTACGTCTGCGAGTCTATTTTGAAGGTGGGAATCTGAAATTGAGGCAATCAATCTCGGCTTGAGCTGCCTCACAGCTCTTCACCCACCCAGAGCCCGGGAATCAATCAGAGAACAAGCAGGGGCTAATGCTCTACCGTCAGACCAGAGTTCAGCCTCCTCCCCTTAGGGTCAGAAGGGAGATACACCTGAGTAGTCTCTCGGGAGCCCCTTTTCACTTTTAAATGCACCCATCAGACAATCTGAACATCTGATCAGATCCTTAATGGAGTGCAGATAATGCAGCAAAGAAGGGTTTTTTTAATTGGGGGGAGGGGGAGTATCTGCCTGTGTTGTGTTTCAAGGCACTGAAGCTTGGTTAAGGAGCTCTGAGTGCAGCAGGAAAAGTGAGTTCAGAATGGAGGAGCCAATAAACTACCTAATTTTTCATGGCGCACACTGGAGCCCCAGCTGCTGTGAAACTTGGGGTTATAAAATACGGGATCTCAGTAGAAAGGGGAAAAAATAGGGGGAGTGGGGAATAGGGCTCACGAGTCTATAGATGCGCAAGAGAACCAGCAGTCGCCTTTTAACGGAGACATTTTTAAGAGGCCCTTTAGAAAATAAGGAGGGGCATTGTTTAATCAAACATTCCTCCTCCAAATCACTTAGCCAAAAAAGTTTTATGTGCGGTGCAGCCCCCTTCCCCATTGCTCATGCTCCCACCCCCAAGAAAAGAATCAAGAGAAATTTGATAGGTTACACAAAGTGAAGAAAGCTGGGCATGGTGGGGGAAGGGCATGTGTGAAAATCTTGTCATGCAATGAATGTCAGATAAAAAGGGGTCTGCTACAATCCCTCAGTAATCCAATAATGTGGAAAACCTCGTGGCATCACTGAGACGAGAACAAGGTAATATTTCTCCATAAATCTTCAAAAAGTGACCAGGTTCAATGGTTAGGGAAGGGTGCAAGTGTAGAAGTAAACCACTTGACAGGCTACATTACAAAATCAGGTGAGCTCTAAATGGATGAAAATCTGTCATTCCTACATGTTTTAAATTTAATAACAGATTTCTAGAGTATCATTTTAGCTCTCATAAAAGGTTCCCCTTTCACCTTCTCTCTAGCTGTTATATAGAAAACTGCACTCAGTAACCAGAAGCAACCACAACTACCTTCCCCCTTTATTACATTGTAGTTAGATCAATTTGGACACAGACTACATAGGAACACCCAAAAATCCAATGAAAATGTAGGGGAAAGATGCAACTTACAAATGCCCACTGATTTTTCCATTACATGCTCTTTTAAGAAATCCTAGGTTACAAAAAAATCCATGCTTTCAAACCCAGAACAGGCAAATTTTTCTTTATAAGGCATCCAAACACTAGACATAAAGAAAAGAGCAAAAGCTAATCTGCCAAGGTGCTTACTGTGTGAAGGTATAGTATTTCTACTACCTCGTTTGTTCATTGACTTTTGGCTCACAGTCATAGAAAAGATCAACCGATTCTCAAATGGGACAAATCTATGACACTCTTCCAAAGCAAACACTTTGCTTCAAAGCTTTCAATTAAAAAAAGCAATACAATAATCAAGAAGTACAATCACAGAATAAGTGTATAATAGAAACTGGTGTCTATAATCACAGCTGTCTCAAAGTCCAGGCTAGAGACTAGAAATCTTAATTTGAACTATTTCTTTTCTTAATAATAGGGTACCTTCCGATAAAAGCAAGAAGTCCATCTGCCCTAGGCAGATAAGTTTCGAAGCATTAATTCAGATAAAAATCTAGCATTTTCTTTCTTTCTTTGAGTATGTGAATTCTAGTGTGCTATAATGTGAGAATTCCAACATATGACCATTATGGCATAATATCTCATTGCTCAGCTTGTCATTATTTCATTTGTAATTCTTATGTTAATTATGTTCATAATTACTATAAACAGATGTGGTAGACATTCATGTGACCTTTTATTGCAGAATGCATTCCTCACTCATCTTGCTTTAATTTCTCATGTATATGAAGCCGAGGCACAGAAAAAAGAAAAATGCTTTCTAATTTTCTGATGTTTTATATGCACAAGTTAAAACAGAGCTTACCTTCTACTTTATCTGAATTTGAGAATATCAAAATATTCTTACTGTTTAAGCTGCTTTCTAGCACATTTCTAAATTGCATACTGAACCTCACTGCTGTTCACTAAATTGTAGCTAGGGATGCCAAACAAAGGCTAGCATCCATGTCTAAGTTTTTTTTTTTAATATCAAAGGTTAATGCAGCAGAATTGTGCTTCAAAACCAAGTACCTAGCAGCTACATAGTGATTTATTCACTCATGACTCGACCATCATCCTCTTTACATAAAACACATTTACAATAAAATCAGTATGGATTTCATTAGCTGAAAACCTCCTCGAATTTCATTTCTTTGGCCCTAATCTATAATTAGTGTGGACAGACAGGTGCAAACCCTTCTCTTCTACAGATGGCTACTGGAAATGGTGCAAAGTAGCTCCTTCTGTTTAAACAACACAGAGATAACCTGCTCTGTCTTATCATTTACAATTACCTCCATTAAACTGAACTAATGTTTGCTTTAATAAAATGTTCACTGTTCTTTAAACATTATTTAGGAACTCTTATATTAATGGCTGTAAAAAGTGAAGTTGGAAGGTGTCTTCTTAGATAATAAGAAGTAGCTTACACTGGATAAATGTCCCCATTGATGGGTCACAAAGGTTTTTAGTTAACTTAATATTTGTTGGTTAGTTTGCATAAATAGGGTCAACTATCACTTTTCAAAGGACATTTAGGTGACAAACATAATTTAACAACTAAAACCGGGGGAAACTTAACATTTTCCTCAAGTTTATAAGCACAAGAAGTTTACATTTTTTTTCTTATACATTGCATCGTTATTGAAACATAACAGTCTTACAATCCCAGATTGTTTTCAAAGGATACTCATGTTAACCTAACTTTATGTATTCAACTTCCGATTATTCTCAAAGTTCAATGAATTCATTCAGTCACATTTTAAAAATTAACTATGACTCTAAGTGCATTCTGCAAGCACATGGTTAAAAAACAACAGCATTCCATAATAAATAACTTCTATAAAGTCAGAGCTCACTGCTTCTGCTGTCAATAAAGTCTATGGATCACTATATGATGAATAAGGTGATCACAAAATAAAGAACCTTTAAATGCCCAAACAGCAACAAATAGCCTTTCTCACTGAACTTACATAACTTACAGTAATAGACTCCAGCAAAATGCAACTGACTCGGGTTTTTTTCACATGCAAATCCTGCAGGTGCCAATTTTTCAGACTGCTTTGCTATGAAGGGCTATGTTGCCTGCATAAAACCTCAATGAAGAAGGCTTTGCATTCAGTGCCTGTCAGCTGATGTTCATATCAAAGAAGTGAGAAACAGGATTTGACAGTGAAGAATGTCCTAAACTGACAACCACTGACCAGCATTCCTATTGGAAGCATTTCTTTCTGGTGATCCCTTTTCAATGTTTAAAAAAATAGAGGGGAGAGAAGATTAGCTAAGCTTCGATTTTGCAATAAAATAAATTATAATAGCACCTTACATCTGTGTATTTCTTTGCAATTTATAAAGTATTCAGTATTCTTTCATCTGAAAATATTTAGACTAACACTTCAGTGGGAGAGCTCATCTATCAAATACTAACACCAAAAGCAATATTTTGCTTCTCTCAGAAAAGTAAAATTGTGAAAGTATTAAAAAAAAAACTGTAGCCCTGTAGCTGAAACATGACTGTCCTACTGTTTCCAACAACTTGTGATAGTGCTGTTTGCATTGTTCTGCAGATATAGGACTTATTAAGAATGTCCTTTAAAAGATCACTTTAAAAGGCAAATTATTAACAAGTATTAGTAGGTCTAAGACACTTAGTCTACAAAGGAAAATATCATCTCAAAGACTTCTGGTCTGCTTTGAGTTGCCCAAGCATTGGAGAAAAAATAGTTTTTTCCACGGCTATTACTAGGTATGAGCTGGACACTGGAGATGATACATTCTGAAATTCTCCCAATTAATATTTAGCTTTTCAAATAAAACGACAGCTGTCTAAATGGTCTGTAATTAAATTATCAATGTTTTAACAAAGATATTTAATATAAAGTTATTCCGTTAGCATAATCTCAGTTCATTTTTGTGTGCAAGCCTGATTGTGATTATTTTGTTGGAATTTTGTCTTTGGGAAAAGTAAACTAAATGAATATCAAATGCTAAATCTAGCACAAGAAAGGGTAGATTTCAACTTCTTCAACATCTATCCTTGCTGGAAAAAAATAAAAAAGCCTGACTCAAACTAAGATACTCTGATTAATATTGGGCGAGGGGCTTAGACTGCTCTGTAGAATAATAAAAAGAAAATTACATCTTTCCACCTTATCTCTATTATCGGACAGCCACCATGTTACAACTGGACCCTAAGGATAAAGAAGCAGGAAAGGCACAGAATTATGAATTTGCTCCTGTTTGTACATATCACAGCTGACACAGACACCTCAATGGGGGCCATGCTGTTTTAAGAAACAATGGTATTTGTTGATCTTTTTCTAAGGCATCCTGTGACAGGAGAAACTGGACACGACAGAATACTCACATGGTGCAGGCAAACCGCTGCAATAAACTCAAAGGCGGCCCCCAACACTAACAAACCATTTATCACAGAGAAGCTGGTCAATTTGTATTCTAGGGAGTGTGGACTCACTGGGCACAGACCCAGTTCCACTCCTGTTCTATGCAAACGAGGGGAATGATAATAAAAGCCACTGAGTGCACTTAAAAATGGTCCACATGTTTAAAAGGAGACTAGGAGGCGGAAAAAAAAAAACCCTGTAAAACACATTTCAGTTCACACAGAAGGTAGAAAGAATGCTTTGGTCAGCAACCCGACCTTTATCAGGAGATAAATCAATTTGCAGCAGCTGTAGACAGCCATTTATATACAGGCCCTGGGCAGATTAATTAAGGGAAGCGAAGTTAAAAATTCAAGAGGGCTCAGAGTTACATTAAGCACATGAAGTTGGTCTAGAGTGGCCTCTCCAGCTCTGCTGGCCCTCACTCCCTGGGCCCCAGCCTCCCTGCGTGTGCTGCAGGATCTCCTTCCAGGGAATACTAGCTACCCCTTACAGCGACCTGCAGATTTCCCCAAGAAGCAGCAGTCAGGCTGGAACACATTAGGACTTGTGGAGTTCAATCCCGAAGGAAATAAACTCGAAAAAGATTTCTCCACTATGCTGTGCAAGGGCTAAGCGAGAGCAAGGCTGCAGGACATTTCTGCCAAATCCTCCAAACTGAAAGGCCTTCTGGAGCAAGAGGAGAGAAAACGGCTATTTTTAGTAACAGTCGTGGGTCACATCCTTACTTCCCGGAATCATAATACTCAAAACTTTTCCAAGAGTCGACCGCTTTTTCCAAAAAGCAAAACAAAAAAAGTTTCCAAAAAACGGATTTAAAATGCTTCTGCTGACACAGCCGTACTGGTTTAAAGCTCCCCGGTCGGCGCACAGTCCGCCCCGGAGAGGGGTCTGGATGTGCCCATCAGCCCGGTCCCTTTCAGGTCGCCCTGGGAACGGTGAGCGGCCGGATGCGGGGCCGGTCTCCCCGAGCCCCGGGACTTCACCGGAGGGGTGTCCGGAAAACGAAAGGAATTCACGGACGCGGCTTCCGTCTAGGCTTCTGCTCTCCGCTCCGGAGAGGCGGGCGCCGCCGACTGGAGCGGCGACGCGGACACCCAAGGGGGCCAAGGCGCCGGGCCCGGGCGCGCGGAGGTCTCGCAGAGGCGGCGCTGCCTCGGAGTCCAGGGCTGCCGGGCCCATGACTTGTCCCAAGCGGGAGCCGCTGGCCGGCGCTCTGAGAGCAGCTGCCCCCCGTTTGTTCACGGGCTTCGCACTCGAGCACCCCAAATGCCAGGAGTAACAGAAAAGTTCGCAGGCAGCTGGGTGCCGCTGAGAGGACTTTCACCCTAGTGGCAGCAGGCCGGGGGCCAAGTTAAGATGCCGCCTCTCCTGCTCCTAGGGCTAAGTTTTCCACCATCAAAACTAGCCTTTCGCTTCCAGCCAAAAAGCACCACGATGCGGGTGAGGGCCACCTGCCAAACGCACCGTGGGCACCTTGACCAGCTGTTTTGTCGGGGTGGGGGTCGACACACTTCTCTTCCTGCTCCCATGAGGCGATCACGGAGAGGAAAGAAAAAAATATTTTTAAAAGGCAATGCGGGAAACGTAAGAGTAAAAATTGCATCCTTGGCCGACCCGCGAAGTTCAGTGTCACCGCAGAACCGAGCCACCCGCGCTGTTCCTCTACCCTGGCGCGTAGTGTACTCTAGTTGAGCGACAAGCACAGCCCGGAGCCTCTCGCTAGACTATTCCACGCAAAGATGACAGTCATCGGCACAGTAATTAATAGTAACAGCCCTGGCCCGTCCCCGCCGCCCGCCCGCCCGCCCGCCGCCGGCCCGGTCTGTCCGCGGGCACTTACACTGCACAGGGTCGGAGAGTCCCACCATCCGCCACGGGCTCCGAGCTGCAAATAAAACTTCCTGTCGCCTGTGCCGGCCAGGGGGCGAGGGCGCGGCGCGGCTGCCCGCGCGAGGCCAGAGTGTCCGCGGCCGCTCGCCACGCGCGCTCGCAGGAGGCCGCGGAGTCGCGCAGCCCAGCGCCTGCGGCTGCCCGGGCGCTGCGCACAGCGAGCCGCGGTGCAAAAAGCCCGGGGTCGGGGACGCCAGCCGCACGCAGCCTGCACGCAGAGCCCAAGACTTGCGGAGCTGCGCTCCCCTCCTCCCGCCTCCTTTCCTCCCGCCCGCCCTCGCTCCCTCCCTCCGCTTTGCTGTTGTTGCTGCGGTAGCAGACAAATGTGATGTGGGGCGCAGGGAATTGCCACTGTCACAGGCGGCGTCTGCGTCTGCCTCGCCCGCCCTCGCTCACTCTCGAGGAAGGCGACGCATTTATCTGCAGGGCGGCCGGGCGTCCGCCGGGGAGCAGGAGCGCCGCGCGCTGTGCGCAGAGAGCGCCCGCGCCAGGCTGGCTCCGCGCGCGCCCGCTACCAGGTGCAGGGGGGAGGGCGCGCGGCGGGGCGGGGGGGCGCGGCGGAGGTGGGAGACATCTGTGTCGTGCGGGGGTCACGGAGGTCAAGTATATGTTAACAATAGGCAGGCCCGGCTCGCCGGGGCGCGCGGGCGGGCGGCCTCCCTCCTGGCCTCGCCCTCTCCTCGCAGACTGGACCCGGGGCTGGCTCCCTAATGATGCCTTCCCCGGCCGCCTGCGCTCCGGCGGCCCTGCCCTGCAGTAACCCAAGACGACCACTTTCCCCGGCCATCTGGAGCGCTCCTAGCTGCCCTGCCTGTGTCTCATCACTGGCTGGAGAGACAGCTCTGCTAGGAATCAAGCCACTCTCAGATCTCCTCTCTAATCCCCTTCTGTTAGCTGATTTCCAGACTGACTATTTGCTTTCGCATTAGATAATAGCCTTAGAGAAAACAATTATCATTTTCTCCTTTTCCCCTTTGTTTTTCTACTTCTTCCATAGTGTGCCGTTAAGAGGGACCTCTTTCCATGTCTTATGGGTTTCGTTGGCTGTGTCCCCCTCCCCCAGACGTTAATATCAATACTTTGGAGGAAGGGAGGGAGTCCCAGGAGGAAAAGATAGGGTGAAAGAATTCCAGATATTTCCAGAATAAATAAATAATATCTCAGCGAAGGGGGCTGACAGTTTGTACAGAGCCGAAAAGGAGGGGCAGGGGGGCTTGAATGGTAATGAAAATATTAATATGTAGGTCAAATATGATCAGATAATGGCTTGCAATGATAAGTAAAATGAAATCTTTTTAAATTATTATGGACCGGTGCCATGACTGCAAATGTTATTCTCTTTAGTGGAACAATTTGAAATCCTACTCTGAACCGTGTTTTCTCCAACCTACCTAAATCAATGTAAAATGTCCTGTGTGCATGTTTCTGAAGCACATCTTTAGAACGGAAAGAAAAAATACATAAGAGAGAGTCAGAGTCTGCCTGATGCACTAAGAACTGATAAGACATTCGTGGTTTTATTTTTTGAAGTGGTGTTTCAAATATTTAATAGTGAGTAAAATCCCTTCCCCCATCCTTTTAAATCCAACTGCAGCTTCCAATTCTCAAATCTTTTCAGACTCTACTAATTTTTAGCAATTCATTTCCAGAAAACACTCACTGTACATTCTGCCCTCTCCTTGGGACATTCGTCTAATGAATTATAATGGATTAATAAACTGCAATGTTAAGTCTTGGTATTTGATATTATGATGCTCTTAATTTGAGTCCTCAGTTTTATCAAGGTGTTCATTCTATGGTAATTTCTACATTAGCTCTTTTTTTTTTGGTAAGCCAAACAGCATTAATAATCTTGAAATATAAAGTTTTATGTAAATCTACTACTATAACTCAATTGTGTAGGAAATTGTGTAAAAGCACAGTTCTTAAAAGAATCGACAATATGTTGATATTTTATTATTCGATTACCTGTATTGTCTCGTCTATGCCCCCAATTGAAAATGAGTAATTTGGATTCTGGAATTATATACCCATCCTTATTGGAAAGTTAATAAAATTGCATGTGATTAGGAGTGATTCTTGTGCAATAGTATTAATTCTGAAATCATATTTTAAAATTCAGAATGAAAGTTAATCAACAATAGACTGTATGATATATAAAAGTGGGGGAAGATAAAACATACATATTATGCCGTATTTTTCTTCTTCCTAAAAATCGTGCCAATGTAAGTGTGAAATTATAATGGAAATTTTAAACTTCTAAATCAATGGAAAGTAAATTGCAGGAAATCAAAATAGAGTTTTACACATTCAGCCTATACTTACACTAAGGCATATTTTATAAGATTGTACAAATTCTATGAGATCTTCCCTTTTGCCAGTCATACTTCTAGAAAAGTGATAGGTTATTATTGTTTACTTATACTTCTGTTTAGAAAGTTATTTGGCTTTCTATCAGAATATATCATTAAATCAAAGAAAATTTTAAAAATTTGCAGTAATAGCAATTGAAGAGCGTACACCCTGGAGTTTATGTGGAGAGAATGACTCGGTGTATTCCGGAATCCCACTTGCCACTCCTTTTAGAGGCCCGAATTCTACAAAATGTACAACATATTTTTTGTAGGGTTTATCCTCATGTGATCTCCTAACTCCTTTATTTGGAGGAAATAGTAACTATAGGGGTCAACTCAAGCATGAGATGATTCTTGAACTGAAAAATCTAGGAAAATAAAACACATTAAATGAACAGAGAGAAGTTCATTGATGCTGTGCGGTGAGCGGGTGTGTGTTACCTGAAAACAGTACAAGTCCGTGAGCTATTTGGTTCCCTCAGCCTTGGTGTGAGATGCATGTATGACTTAACAGTCAAAACACAATACGCTATTAATTGATAGTTCTTTTGAGCCAGTCTAAGGAGATAGGGGTGAATAAACTTCCTGTCTGTACACTCGAAGGAGAGATCAGCTTTCTGTACCTTCAAGACTGGTTTGCTAAGTATAACCAAAAAAAAAAAAAGACTTAAAAGAGAATGCTTAGAAATGTATGCACTTACTCACTCTAAGGAAACCATTAAATTAAAAACAATAAATACACAATAAGGTGTTAAACTGTATAAACGCTTTACTGGCAGTTTTCTTCTCACACTTTAGATTTTTTTTCCTCACATCATTAAATTTTCTTCATTGTAAGGGACTGAGTTCTTTCAACTTACAGGTTTAATTTTTCAGTAATGCTGCCTAACGTTGCTCTTTGTTTTTTCCTTAAACCAGCTCTAAAAAAATAAATAATTAAAAAAAAGCAAAGCTTTCAATACAAATGTCAGATGAGTGCTTATTACCTTCTGTAGGGATGTGATTCACCTCTCACAAAAAGGAATTCCTCCACAAAATGTTAACAAGTACTTAATTAGCACATTTAAAATTCCTTCTTATAGATCTTAAAGTTTAAATGACTCCCAAGCTGTGATTTTTCTACCCCTTGAATAAGTCCTCCTGTTTGCCCAGGTTGAGGAAAATCCTTAATTACCACATTACTTACTTCTAACAAAAATTATTATTGTATTTGAGAAAAATAGAATATGATAAACATAAAGAATGGCAAGCCATAATTAAGTTTTCATAAATTTAGACTTAGCCATTATTTGCAATTTCTCTCCTTGTTACTCTATAATTCTATGTAATTTTTTTTCAAAATTGCATGAACACATTTTATTCCAAATCTTTCCAATTTTGTTTATTTAACTTGTTTAATGTTTCATATTAACAATGAATGGGAACCAAAAAAGAAAAGAATAACTTTAAGAGATCTTTTGTTGTATAATAGTTGAACCACATATTCTTAGTACACATTCAGTATATACTGTTTGGAGACTTTTACTCTAAACAACTTTTGAAAAATAAAACATGTATAAGTTAAACTGAAAATGTCTCTCAACATCCCCTCAAATACAACAGTCTGTGTGGCTTGGTTTAGCTGTAGGACTGCAAACAGCATTTTATATGTGTGACCCCTATGTGTTCACACAGCCATGTGTATTTTTCTACTACTTCAAAATCAGTTTGCGAGCTGGGTGTGGTGGTGCACACCTGTAATCCCAGCACTCAGGAGGCTGAGGCAGGATCACTGAGAGTTCAGGGTCTGCCTGAACTACATAGCGAGACCCTGTCTCAAAAAAAAAACAAAAACAAACAAAAAAAATCAGTTTGCTTCCAAAAAGCTGAAGTTGCAAAACTTCAATTACTTCTCTTTTTTACTTTAAAAAGAAAAGAAGGCAACCAACTCGGGACCCCTTCTGTCTCTCTCAGACAGAAGCTTTCTTTCTCTCAATAAATATATCCTGCTTATAAAAAAATAAAAAGAAAAAAATATAAAAAGAAAAGAAAAAAACAATAAAACAGTTTCAAAACAGATTAGTAGAAGAGTTACAATAATTAATGCATTGTAGTTATTCAGAGTGTAAGATATGGGCATGATATCTTATCCAAACAATATTATACAAACCTTTCTTTTCAATGAACCAAGAGAAACAAGCTGTATAACTATCTTAACTACTTTGTGTATAAGTATACTTTTTTCCCTTCCTTTCCCCTTTCCCACAACGCAGCTTTCTTTTCTTTTGAACAGTTTCTTCCCTATTCACAATATCTATTGTACATTTTGGAACTTATTTACTTGTTCAGTTTCTCACACTAGTGAGAAATATGATGTTTGCACATATGAGTCTGATTTATTTCAGTTAAGAATATTGTCTCAAGTTACATCCATTTATCTATAAAAGTCTCCAATTTATCCTTCTTTGTGGCTGAGTAGTACTCCATTATATAAAAACCCACTTTTTTTTATCCATTTCTGAATTAATGGACAATTGAGTTGTTTCCAAGATTTAGCTATTATAAATTGTGCTGCTATAAACATGGGTGCACATATATTTCTGTGGTATAATGTTTTTAATTCTTCTGGGAAAAAATCCAGAAAGGGAATTGCTGGGTCAAATGGGACCTCTAATTCTAGCTTTTTGAGGAATCTCCACACTGATTTCCACAGTGGATGCAGCAGTCTACACTTTCACCAACAGTGGATCAATGTTCCTTTCCCCCCACAACCCCACCAGCATTTGTTATTCGTTGATTTTTTGATGGCAGCCCTTCTTTCCAGGGTGAGATGGAATCTCGGTGTTGCTTTAATTTGCATCTCTCAAATGACCAATGATGAACATTTTTTCATACATTTGTTTGCCATTTGTATTTCTTCATCTAAGAAATGTGTATTCATCTCAAATGCCCATTTTTTGGATTGAGTTTTTGAATTTGGAAGGCCTGATATTTTTCCAGTTCTTTATATGTTCTAGACATAAGTCCTTTGTCTGATTGACAACTGGTTGCAATTTTTCTAACTCTGTGGGTTGTCTTTTCACATTGTTGGTGATTTATTTTGTTGTGCAAAAGCTTTTTAATAAGGTGAGATTCAATAACTTCTTTAATTTACAAAAAAATAATTCTGGGAAGCTTTAAAAAATAATTCTTTTTAAAATGTGGGTTACTCTTTAAATATTTAAATACTTATATTTGTCAGCATTTAACACATTGATTTTTGCAAGAATACATTTATTGTGCAAAATAAAACACTTGCATATTTGCCAAACATGTGTAAGTGTGCCTATATATATAAAATCTAGTAATTATCGAATCTGACCTTTTATAATTAATTCATGAAAAATAATGATTCCAAATGCAACATCTTATTCATGCTTCTCACTTAAATCGAGTATTTCTCACCTCATTTAGGTAAGTTGATTTTTAAAGTACAAAAACAAGAATAAGATTATATAGGCTGGGTGTGGTGGCACATGCTTGTAATCCCAGCATGCGGGAGGCAGAGGCAGAAAGGTCACTACCAGCTTAAGGTCATCTGGGGCACATAGTGAATTCCAGGCCAGCTGGGGCTGTGTAGTGAGACCCTGTCTGAAAAAACCAAAAGTTAATTAATTAATTAATTAATTACAATAACACTCCACGGTGCAGTTCCATATTCCACATTTTTTGAGTGAATATGACCAGTGAAGAAACTAGATAGTTTCTTTTGCTATTTTTTTTATCTTTTTTTATTTTATCTTTTGCCATAGTTTTTCAATTGGGGATTATTCTGTTTATGCAGTTTTCAGGTGCATATTACTGTGTTATAACTACAAAAAGATAAGCATCTTTGTGCTGTTCACTAAACAGTGTTTGGCACGTATTATGTGTTCAATAAATACTTGTTGAATGATGAATGAATAGAAGGTTAAAATGTGTGTACTTAGATGCATTGCCTATATAAGTAAAAATATCACCCAACTGACTTCTTTTTGACTAAAGCATTAAGAAACCTAACATTTTGACACTTCCAAGATTTTAAACAATAAACATGTGGAGCAAAGAGTTTTCTGTGTTGCTTATATGTGTGTTTATATTTTCTGATATGTGATGAATTTGGTGTGAAAAACATTCTGATTGTTTTTGTTTTAAGTGTGTATAAAATTCCTTTAGATTGTACAATGAACCACATTTTTACCTAAAAATTTAGTTTATTTTCTACAGTAAGGTAGAAAATTTTTTAAATAGTATGGAAAGAAACTTTAGTCCAGGGAATTCTCAGACTTAATTCATTCCTTCTCCTCTTTAATACAGTAGTTGAAACATGTAGTCTCCAGGACACACTACCATATACAGGAAAAACTCAAAGCTGCTTAATCTGGGGCATGCTTTCATTCTTCCATTTAATTGTCATATCATTGAGAATTTATGTAACCTAGATTTTCTAAATAGTGTTTGTACTTAGTAGGGAGTCATTTTTATGTGTAAATGTATGCCTTAATTATTATGCAGGATCAGTATCTACGGCCACATTAAATCTACTCTTTTAAAAGATGCATATGCTACAGTATTTTAATCATCTCATTTGTCCTAATTCCTTATAAATGTCAGTGTACTCCATGGAGCACTTTGGTCTGTGGAATCCCTCATCACCTCCTAAGAGCATGTTCATAGAGGAATTTCCCTGTCCCGGTAGCACACCCACTTCTGGGGAGGAAGACCGCGACCAACTGGCTCACAGCACAGTGGTAGGAAAAGAAGAAACTTTTGGCCAACAAATCTGTAGCAAATATAGACTGCTGCTAATCATGTTCAGTCTGAAGATGTTCTGCACAGTTCTCTCTTTCTTTTGTAGTTTTTCTCAGTAGGCTTGCCACCAGTTGAGTGATCCGAGTGTCCCTCTGGACAGCAACACAGAAAGAAAGGCATGTCCACCAGCTGAGTACGACCCAATCCTCTCTCCTCAGCATCTCCCCAGACTCCAGCTGGGCCTTTGAGGAAATCATCTCTTCAGTGTGCCCTGTGGGGTAAGCACCTGTAAAACCACAAGAGCAATGATGCCAACCACCCGATTTGCTCTACATACAATTTGGCCCAACTTCCTAGAAGGGAAAAATTTTTCCACAATTTTTATAGGACGCTGAATTTCAGTTATTCATGTTTTCTGAGAAAAAGTCACTTACATACTAAAATATTTCTCATACCTTCAAATTTCTTTTATTTTTTGACAACCATGTTCCCTATGTAATATTTTCACAAGATACACAGTATATGGCATATGACTGCACTCTTAATCCATCTCAAGGAAACTAAATAGTCTTCTTTTTAATTGGGAACAAACATATGACCTAAAAGCCGTGTATCTCAAACTTTAACATAGATACTATACCTGGGGATTGTGAAGCTGAGGCAGGAGGATCACCACAAAATCAAGGCCAGTGTGGGCTACATAGTAATTTCAAAGCTGGTCTGACCTACATATCAGGACCCTGTCTCCAAAAACATAAATAAAATGCAAAACTTGGGTTGGGGTTTGGGTTGAGGGCTGAGATTCTACATTTCTAACAAGCATCCAGAGAATGCTAGTGCAGCTGGTCCTCATGGGCAGGAATGAGGCTGCCGAGATTACTGTAGGAACTGAGAACATCCAACCTTCCCAGCCTCCTTTGATACACAGAGCTCCATGTCCACCATTGGCACAGAGACCCCTGCACTCTTGTGTTCCCAAAATGCACAGAACACCGTACAAGACCCTGGACCCAGGACAGGAGAAAAACATTGCTCACACATGAGTAAGGTCGCTAATGTCCCCACCTGCTGTCCAGGCACCTGCAATCAGCAATGGAGGCCCATTACCTGACAGACATAAAATAAACACCCACAGAGCTGTTTATCCAAACAAGACTGGAAGCTCCTTGAAAGCCGAGCCTTGGGTGGGTGATTACTGCAGAATGCTTAGGTCCCTCGTGACTTTTCCCCAGGGTCAGCGGTTGCTGTCCTAGTCTGAGCTTATGTTTGCCTAGTTTTTAGGAACATCTGTCATCTGTATTGAGTAGCTGGGAAAAGGTCCTGCATCCTAATGATTTCAAGGTGTGCCATGTACTATGACTTCCTTGTGCATGACCACGGGCCACCCCATGCTCCAGGACGCAATCAAAGTGCCGAACAGAGGGTCTTCAGTTAGCAATGGATGATGCCCCATCCCTTACGCAAGGCAGGGCTCCGCATCTAGTGCCTCAGTTCACCCACTTAAGAAATTAGTCAACCTATTGATGAACCAAAAGATCCAGGGGGTTAAAAATTTAATGATAGTTCAAGACTAAGAAGAACAGGAATTTATATGTATTTTTTCATAAACACAATCATGTAAACATTTTCATTTTTTAGACCCAGCATGGTGATGCTTGCCTGTAATCCCAGCCCTCGGGAGGCTAAAGTGGAAGGATTACCATAAGCACAAAGCCAGGGCTATATAGTGAGTTCAAGCTCAGCCTAAACTACATAGCAACATCCTGTCTCAAAAAAAAAAAAAAAAAACCAAAAACACATTATTTTTAAGCAATCTTTTGGTCTCATAGAGGAGATTTGAATATTGAGAGGAAGGCCAGACAAGGTTTACTTTTTTTATAATCTGTTCTTAGCATTTTGTTTTTTTGTGGCGCCAGGGATCCAACTCACGACCTTGCACTCGCCAGGCAGGTGCTTAGGCCACTGAGCTAAATCCCTGGCCCGTTCTTAGCCTTTTGAACAGAAAGAGCATCCTTGCAAAACACTGGTGACTAGAAACAGAAAGCGTCTATGATTTGACTGTGATTCTAACACACTCTCTCTTTCCATCAATAATTGGATATATTTTCGTGTTACAAATCTCCATTGTTTTCACCTCACTGAGTACCTTAATGGCAAACAATTTTTATTCAGTCTACCAAAATGCCACTTCTTTAGCTTAGAACAAAAAAGTTCCATAGCTAAAAACTCTTAATATTAATAACAATTCTTTGCTGCTGCAATCTGATTGAATCCACACTTTTCCCACCTCTCACTATTGTTTCTAATACTGGAGGAGGATTTATATTTTTTTTCTGAACAATAGATTTTAATTAAGAAGATTTATTAAAGACAGTTTTCATTCTTATGATTACATTTCTAGTTCCAGAGACATCTGCATTTCAAAATGTGCCACATATTTTCATAAATATTCCATAATTCCCTTAGAGCTTTTTGGCATTGCAATTTCCTCCAACCTCTTCTTAACATCTTCACATTCACTGTGTGCTCCATTAGAATTAGACATTTCTGCATACAGGTGTAAAATAAGATTGTATGAGAAAGCAGATTCAAAGCGATCCTGTTCTTTTGGTGAATCAAGACTTTTAAAAGGAACAAAGACAAATTAAGCCCAGTAACATATGTCTAACAAAAGATCTAGATATCTTACAGACATACTTAGAGTGGCAGGGTAAACAACTAGGCAGAGTTTACTTTGAAGTTTAAATCATTGTTATTTTAATAGAGTGGAAAATTCATTTAGATAGTGGAATCTGATAGTTACCCAATTAAAGTCCTTTTTGTCTACGTTAATGTAGTTTTATATTTTTAGTGTTTTGAAACCCAGTTTTGTCAGAGAATTATTTGAAGATAGCAGCAGCTTGAACATGTCTTTAGATGGACTCCATGAGTGACAGTAAATTGTCTATTGTATCATTTAAGCGTTTTGTACAAAAATTGTAAGCCAACATATTAAGCTTGTTCAAGGTACAAAGAGCAGAAACGCACATAGGTGATTTCACATAGTTCACCTAATATGTGCTTATATTTGTACATATATGAGTATGAATTTTCTTTCATGTGTTCTTAGTCTTTAAATAAAATTAGATTTCAACTGGGCTTCATGGCACATGCCTATAATCTCAGCACTCTGGAAGGCTGAGGCAGAAGGATCACAAATTTAAGCCCAGCCTGGACAGTTCAGTGACTGAGCAAGATCCTGTCTCAAAATAAAAAAATTAAAAAAATTTGGGTTATTATTGTTGTTTGTTGGTTTGTTTTTTGAAACGGTCTCACTATCTAGTTCAGGCTGGCCTCAAATTCATTAGTAGCCCAGGATGGCCTGGAACTCATGGCGATGCTCCTGCCTCAGCTTCATGAGTGCTAGGATTATAGGCATAAGCTACCACACCCAGCTCAAAATAAAAATTTAAATGGACCTAGCATGGCGGTGCATGCCTGTAATCCCTGCGCTAAGGAGACTGGGGCAGGAGGACTGCTGCAAGTTCGAGGCCAGTCTGGGCTACAGAATTAATTCAAGACCAGCCTGAACTACATAATGAGAGCTTCTCACAAAAAAAATAAATAAATAAGCAAAAAACCTTAAAAGGGCTGGGAATGTAGCTCAGTGCAAAGGCTCTGCGTTAAATCCATAGCACTGATATATCTGATTCCTAGTCTATCCCATTGAGTTGTCAGGAAATCCATTTGAGACAGATTCATTTTGAGAGGACAGAGTATGTCTGTGAGTCTCATTGAGAAAAGGGTGGAAGAAGGCTGCTTAAGCTTTCATTCACACAGAAGCGTCTCTTGCCTGCATCTCACTGGCCTCTTGAAACCCACGGCCTATCCCAACCTCTTACTGGCCAAGGTGGTATATGCCCCTGTCACCAGGGTTCCTGCTGGGTGCTGGACTTGTTCTAAGCAGCACTTTCCAAGTGTCACCTCGTCCATTCCCAAAAGCCCAGCTGGCAAGAGGACACTATTGTGTGCCCAGGAGATGGTGCCCAGGGTTGGAGTATCTTGCGGAAAGGCTGCAGTTTACAAATGCCCAAACAGACCTGCTGGCCTGGAGGTCTGGGTTAGGGTGAGACCAGGTCACGTTCACCCCCATCCCATAGAGCTCATGTCTCTGGGTTGGAGCTGTAAACACCACTGAAAATCTTGTTTCTCCCTCAATTTCTCAGGGCAAGCACAAAAGCAGAAAGACTTAAAGAGGGTCTCCAAGCTCAATTCCACTGATACTTAATTCCAAGCACAAAACCCTTCTAGAATCAAATGGCAAAGGACTGCAGCAGTCTGCAGAGGTTGGAGTTCTCTCTGTTGAGGTCAAACCTTGCTGGCGTGGTGGCACACACCTGTAAACCCAGGGCTACAGGCAGCTGAGTTAGAAGTATTATAGGTAGTCAGACAGAGCTGGGTCCTCCAAGGAACCAGGGCAGACGCTCAGATACCTTGTAACCTTGGAGGAGACAAACACCTCCTGCCGGGGGCCAGATCTCAAGACAAAAGGCAAAGCAAATACACCCACATCCTAAGGATTGATAATCTAAATAGGTCTCTATCACCTTGAGGAAGTCAAGAGTCACCATCACAAGCCCCTACAGGAAGTCACTGTGGTTAAGCAGGCCTGCTTGCTGCATGACTCGCTTCCCCAGGTGTTCCTGATCTAATCAATTTTACCTGAGCCACTGATCTTATTGGTCAACTGCAGTCCTGTCCCACCTTATCCCCACCTTGCAAGTTTCCATTTTTCCCCACCTTCGACCCATGTCACCTTGTGGTTTTACTCTATAACTTCCCTAGAAATGACAGTCCTTGGCAACCTAATAGGGACCCCTTCTGTCTGTCTCTCAGACAGACGCTTTCTTTCTCTCAATAAATATATTCTGCTCTTAACCTCCGTTGTTCCTAAA
>RJWT010017138.1:0-10553 GCA_004365215.1 Cuniculus paca | reverse complement strand
AGTGCTGGGATTACAGGCATGAACTACCAGGCCCGGCTCCTTCCCTTCATTTTTCGGTCCCCTTTCTTACCAACTTTTGTCCCACCTCGCTGCTCTGTCCTGGTAGCCTGGGTTTCTCATCCTTAGCTTATCCCTCTGAATCTGGGCATCTCCAGAGCTCCCTCCTTCAGCTTGGCCAAGGCTTTTCTGTTCACCTGCCTCAGCATGACACCGGGCCCGTGTGTGGGATGCCTGTTAGAAAGCCAGATCTCAGGCCCCATTGGAAGCCACTGAAACCATAATCTCTAGGACTGGGCCCAGGATGCTTCCTGTTTAATAACATCCCTAACTGATTTTCAGGAACGCTCAATAACAGCTAACATTTGCTGAGCAGTCGCCAGGCACCCACATAAGCACTCAGCAAATACTAACTCACTGACTTTCTCTGCAGCTCCACTAGATAGGAACCGGTTGCCTCCGCTCAACCAACCGGTGAACATCTGGTGTAGGAGGCTCAGAGAGATTAAGTGACCCTCCTCCCCCGAAGTCATACAGCTTATAAATGGCAGTGCCCAGATTTGAGCCTGGACCACTGGTTCACGGTCCATGGGGCAAAATACTCCTGTAGGATGTCATTTCAGGTTTCAGAGGCTGTCCTGGGAGTTCTCACCCACCTGGCGCCTTTACTCTCCAAACTGGCGCTCTCAGATTCCTGTCGCCAGTCCAGAGCTTCCCCTTAGGCTGGTCGTCGTGCCCAGTCCCTAAAGTCTGCCCTTACCTGGTTGTCTCTTGTGCACTCTTACACCAACCCTACTTTTCATTTTTCTCCCAGGGTGCTTCCCACCCTGACAGGCTCACAGTCCCGGAGTACTCAACAAAATGTGCTTGACAGTCTCACTCCATTCTCCCTTTCACCTCCCACGCCCTCTGTCGCCCTCTGTCCTCTGTTCCTCAGCTCGTGCTCTCCCAACCCGCACCCCTCTCAGGGCTCACCCCTCCCACTCCACATGCTGGTTCTGCCCACCTGAGCTTGGCTCCAGCCACGAAGCCCCACCCCGACCCCGACTCTCCACTCCATGCCCTCGCCCCGCTCCCGGACCCCTGTCTGGTCTTGCCCCTCCCACCTAGGGCCCCTTCCCACTCAGGCCCCCACTTCTCTGCCTCCGCCCCCAGTCCCTCACTGACCCTGTGTTCTCCCCCCCCCCTTGGCCCCTCACCCTTGCAGCCCCAGAACCTTTCCCAGCCTCTAAATCTGGCCACTGTGTTTATTTGCTTCAAACCCACAGTTGCTGCCCATTGGCATCAGATTAAATTCTAAATCCTTTTCCTGGCATGCGGCCACACACTGCCTCTCTCCTGCCAGCTGCTCTGGACAGTTTGCAGTTCCTGGAAGACATGTACGGCTTCCGTCTTCTGCATGGCACCTCCCTTCCTTTGCCATTTAGTGCATGTTTGCTTTCCTTCTTTCTTGATGGAACAAAATTCACATAATTTAACATTCGCCATCTTACAGTGTTGGCGCTGCAGTGTTTAGGGTAGTGGCAATGCCCATATCCACCACTAATTCCAGAACATTTTCATCCCTTCGGAAAGGGTACCAGAACTTCCCCCATTTCTCCCGGCTCTGGAAAATCTATGATTTTTATCCTATATCAATGGATTTGCCTTTTCTGGACATTTCACATCAACAGGCTCCTACAATATGCGCCTTTCTGTGCTGGAAAATCTTTTGCTGTTTGTCTGTTTGTGGCATGAAATGACCCTCTCTCACTGAGTTACATCTCCGCCCTTTTTTATTGTTTATTTTGAGACAGAGTCTTGCTAAATTGCTAAGTTGCCCGGTAGGGCTTGAATTTGCAGACATCCTGCCTCAGCCTCCTAAAATGCTAGAATTATGTGTGTGTCACCACATCACCCTTCACTTAAAGAAGAAAAAACTTCATTTCTTTGTGTTTGTTTGTGTTGTTGGTGTTTGTTTTGAGACAGAGTCTCACTATATTATCCAGGATGGCCTTGAACCACATAAGTAGCTCAGGCTGACCTCAAACTCTCCTGCCTCAGCCTCTGGATGTGTGTTGGGGTTAAGGTGTGTGTTACCACACCCATTCTAAACTGAAAATTTCCCATTGTGTGATGTACTGCATTTTATGTCTCCTTCCATCGATTGATATAAATGTGGATAGCTTCTGCCTTTTGGCTGTGTGGGTAATGTTGCTATGAACATTCATATGAAAGCGTTTCTATGGATGAGTGTATTTGGTTCTCTTGAGTGTGTATTTGAAGTAGAATTACTGGGTCATAAGGTAACTGTGTTTAGCTTTTTGAGAAACCAGCAGAGTTTTCCATTTCATACTCCTCTCAATATTGTATGAGGGTTCTGATTTTGCTGCATTTCATCAAACTTATTTTCTTTTTCTTTTTTAGTTATCATTATCTAGTGGGTAGGAAATGGTGTCTCGCTGGGGCAGTTAATGCTTCTTTGTCCTTCCTCTTTGCCAACCTCTTGGCTGGCCCTCTGGCATGGTTAGACCACAACCCTGAGGTCTCTCTCCATCCCAGCAATAACTGTGCTCTGCTAATGCCTGCACATATACGTCACCCATGGGACAGGCAAGGGGCTCATTGAGGGCAGGGAGACCTTACAGCTGAGCTCAAATTTGGCAAAGCTCAGCTCAGGAAGTACCGGATGAGTGGCTCCATCCCTGGCTATGTCCATCAACTGCTGTCCTGGGCAGACCATTTGGGTTCTGTGTCTGGACATGTGCGGATTGGTGATGGGAAATACCTTGCTCCCAGGTAACCTGAAGTTGCCCCTGACTCATCTCTACTCACCCCATGTATTCTGGAAGGTGGGTGTGAATGCATGTGCATCTTTGTCCCTAGGGTGAGTGAGGCTGGGTCATCTGTCCTTGCTTGTGGTTGGGGGACAATCATTCAGGTCACTGGTATTAGAGAGGCCATGGAATTGGGGGTTTGATCTTCCTGTGTTGAGAGCAGAAGCCTGGGTCTACGGCCTGGTTCTGAGTGGCCATGGGCAAGTCACTCTCACTCCTGAGCTTGGCTTCCCACATATCAAAGGACCCAACTCTTCTAATGTTCTAGCACTGTGGGAGCCTGCATTAGTCTGCAAGGACGGCCATAACAAAGCATTGCAGGCTAGGAGACTTGAAAACAGAAAGTTTCACAGTTCAGGATGCTGGAAGTTCAAGGTCAAGGTGTGGGCAGGGCTGGTTTCTTTAAGGATATGTGGAAAGAATCTGGGGTCAGGGATTTAGCTCAGTGGCCTAAGTACCTACCTGGCAAATGTGAGGTCGCAAGTTCAATTCCTGGTGGCACGAAAAAAAAAAAAAAGAATCTGTCGGACCTCCCTTTGGCTGTTGGTGACATCTCCTCTTGTCTCTCCTCCTCATCTTCCCTCGATGTGTGTCTCTGTGTCTAAGCATTCCCTTTCTATAAGTTTAGTGCCCACATGACTGACCTCATTCTAATTTTATTAAGTCTATAAAGATCTTATCTCCAAATAAGATTGTATTCTGAGGTCCTGGAGATGGAACTTAAAACATGAATTATTTTTTTGGGGAGGAGGACACAGTTCAGCTCATGAGTCTCTCAAATTAATTACAGTCAGTCAGTTATAGTCACTTAATAACAGGGATATATTCTGAGAAATTTGTCATTAGGTGGTTTCACTGTTATGTGAATATCCTAAGTGTATTTATGCAGACCTAGATGGGATAGGCCGATCACTTAATGTGGCCTCTTGATACAATAAGAGACATGTCCAGTACCAGGCATAGTGGCACACTCCTGTAATCCTAGCACTCCGGGAGGCTGAGACAGGAGAATTGTGTGTTTGAGTCCAGCCTGGGCAATTTAACAAGACTTTGTTTCAAAATAAAAAAGGGTGTAGATTTAACTCAGTGTGAGGGCTTTGGGCTCAATCCCCAGTAGAGAGAGAGAGAGAGAGAGAGAGAAGCTGAGAGAGCCAGAGAGTCAGAGTGAGACAGACAGAAGCTTGGTTAGAGACGTAGCTCAGTGATAGAGTACTTGCCTAGCACATGCAAAGTCCTGGGTTCCATCTCCAACATCACAAAATAAACAAACAAATAAACAAACAGTGTGGGAAGCTGCAGGTAAAACAGAGTATATTGTTTTACAGTAAGCTTTTTCAAAATGGTAGCGTATACTTTAATGAATAGTAAACACATAAGTAACATAGTCACTTGCTCTCAAGTATCATGTGCTACACATCATTGCAGACTTTCATATGACTGGCAGCGCAGCAGGTTTGCTTACACAAACATCATCACAAATGCATGAGTGATGCATTGCATGCACTATGACATTATGACAGCTGTGGTGTCACTAGGGGACAGGGAATTTTCAGCTGCATTATAATTTTTTTTTCAGTGTTGGGGTTTGAACCCATTGAGCTACATCCCCAGCCTTTCTTATTTTTTATTTTGTGACAGGGTCTTTCTAAGTTGCCTAGGCTGGCTTTGAACTTGTGATCATCTTGTCTCAGCATCCAGGTAGCTGAGATCACAGACATGTGCCATCACGCCAGACTCCACTGTGCTCGAGAATCAGCTAGGGATCGTATGGAATCATTGTCATAGACGAAGTCCATCACTAGCCCAAAGGCTGTCTGGGTCCTTGTCTTAGGGGCTGCTGCTGGAAGGCTCAGTGGAGAGTCTGTCTGCCTCACTTTTGTCTTGGTGAGGACCAAGCAGGTTCAGTGTTTATTGACTCCATGCTACTGGCCAGTTGCTATGCCAGAGGCTTTGGCCAGCACAGCAGATAGAATCCTTGATGTGCGGAGTTCATGGTTAGGTTGGAGGTAGGGGTGGGACAGCCTGGAAACACACGGTGTAATCTTAGACAACAGGAGGTCTCTGAGGAATATGAAACAGGGATGTGCTATATGATGCGCCTGAGCTCAGCACATGGTGAAGGAATGACTGCATCCCCAGCTGTCCGTTAGCTGCTGCATTAGCCCTGGGCGGTCAGAAACGGCTTCACTGAGGAGTCAACATCTCAACTGAGACCCAAAAGGTAAGACAATTCCCAACCATGGCAGGGGCTAGGGAAAGAGCATTCCAACTGGAGGAAACAGCAGAGTGGGGGTGTCCCTGCTACCCCCAACCATCAGAACTCCAACTAGGCCAGGAAGAGCCAAGAAGCTTACCCATGTGGAGAAGACCATACTGCTATCCTGAGAGCAACAATGTGCAGGTTAACCTGCAGGAGACAAGTGGTGCTTACCTTGATGCTGTGAGGGGCGTGCTCTCCCAGGAGACAGAAGAAACAGCAGAGAGTGGGTGCTACAATGAGACTGCAGGAGACGTTTGTAATGAAGACACACAGAGTGTGAGCTCCTCTTCCTGGGAGATATGTAAGCCCTGGTTAGATGAACTCTTGGCAAGATACTGCAGAGGGGGCTGGAATGTTATATTACAGGGTACCCCAAAAGCCTAGGTTCACTGTTAGAAACCTCCAGGCAGGATCAGTCGTGGTTTTCAGCTTTTAGGAATTCAAAGAAATAATTCTGCCCTTGGCCTAGAAACTCCTGGGGGACAATTTCCCAGGAGCACATGGTAATCCCTGTAGTGACCATTATTCCACCAGGTGGCACTGTTTGCCAGACATTGGGGAGACTTAAATTCCCCTAAGCATTTTTAAAAGACTGCTGAACTGGGGAGAAATGAGTCCCAGGTCCCAAGAATGCCTGTTGGAGCATCATGTGAATGGCGCAGCACCTTTCTCCTTTGCAGAGCACCATCCATGTGCTCAGATGTGCAGGGCATAGCACGGCCTCATGAGAAGGCTTATAGCAATCTCCTGTCTGCAACTTTCCAGTTGGGTGACATTGACCAAACCGCGGTTTTTTTGGTTTTGTTTTGTTTGTTTTTTTTAAAACCATTTATTTTCCTGAGTCTCAATCTCTTCCCCTCCAGATTTCAGGGACTGGCATCATACTGAGACTTTGCCAAGATGATTAAATAATAGTTCACACAGCCAAGTGTGGTGGTGCATGTCTGTTATCCTAGCACTCAGGAAGCCGAGGCAGTAAGATCCCTGTGAGCTCAAGGCCAGCCTCAACTCCATAGGGAGACCCAGACACGACAAAACAAAACTAGATTGCACAGTGCCCGGCAGGGGGCAGGCAGCCAATACAACGTGGCTGTACTAGTTAATGGGGAAAGATCTGCTCAGCAGGACCCCGCTCTCCTGATCTCCTGTCTCAGTGGATGTTCAGGCCCCTCTTAGTAGCCTTCGACTGCTCTGCAGCCCTGGGGGCTCTCCCAGACCGGCCATGCTGTGGCATAGCACGAGTTCCTCCTTTCTGCCAAGACAGCTTCCATTTTTGTAGATTTTTTTTGTCCCCAGATTGCACAGGAAATCTGTCTTCTGGGGGAAAAAAAGATGCTCCTTTCCTATTTGTGGCTTGACTTTATCTGGTTTGTTCATAATAGAGGCTCTTAATCCTTCAAAAGTTTATCATAGTATATGTAACATTGAGAGAGGTGGTGGCCTGTGTCGTCCCAGCTCCTTGGAAGGCTAAAGTAGGAGGACCTTCTGAGTCCAGGGGTTTGAGGGCAGCCTGGGCAACAGAGCAAGACCCTGTCTTAATAAGTAAGTAAATAAATAAGTAAGCAAATAAGTAGATCTAGAATGTGAAGCTGTCTGCAGTTCCATT
Organism: Cuniculus paca; assembly: GCA_004365215.1. NCBI lineage: Eukaryota > Metazoa > Chordata > Mammalia > Rodentia > Cuniculidae > Cuniculus > Cuniculus paca. Next base: position 3,874 of record RJWT010017138.1, on the reverse strand, counting down.
CTCAGTGGTATGTACTGATTTCTTTAGAATTTTTTTAAGTGTATACCTAAGTCCACATTTTTTTTTTTTTACTAGTGCTGGGGATTGAACCCAGTGCCTCAAGCATGCTAGGCAAGTGCTCTATCCATTGAGCTACACACTCAAGCCAAAGGAACAAACTAATTTTTTTTTCCTTTTCTTTTTGTTTCAGCACAGGGTCTCACTCTGTTGCCCAAGCTGGTCTTGAACTCCTGGGCTCAAGCAATCTTCCTGCCTAAGCCTCCTGAGTAGCCGGGACTATGGGCAAATGCCATCCTGTCTGGCTAAGCCCATTTATATAAAAGTTATTATCAATTTTGAAAAATGAAAATACACTGGTTTGTTCCTTCTTTCATTCATTTATGCATACATTGTGTGGGTGGCATTGCTGGTCCAGTGAAAAGCAAGGCCTTCCCTCTGACTGGGGAAGACAGAGACTAAATGAGTAAGGAATCACATGTGACGGCAGGTGGAAAGTAGGCCAGGTGGTTAGAGTGTGTTGGCTTCTTACTGTGACAAATCACCGTGGACAGGGAACTGGGGTGTGCTCTGTGGTTAAAGTGTGTGTCTAATATGCAAGGCCCCAACAAAACAAAACAGAACAAAGAATTACCGCCACAATAGAAATGTCTCCTCTCACAGTTTTGGAGCCAGCAGGCCAGAATCTGTGCCACTGTGCAGAAGGAAGGTGTCTGCAGGACCTCATTCCCTCCTGAGGCTCTGCAGGAGGACCTGCCTGGTGCCTTTCCCACTTATCTAGCTGCAGTTTCCTTGGCTCTATACATTCCAAAGCCAGCACCTATATCTACCTGCTCCATCTCAACATCCTTTCCTTCTCTGCTGGTGTGTCATGTTGCTCCCACCTCCCTTATGTGTCTCTGTCCTTATAGAGGACACATGTGCAGGGTGCGGTGGTGCATACCTGTAATCCCAGCATTAGGGAGGCTGAGGCAGAAAGATGGCCACAAGCTCGAGGCTAGTCTGGGTTACGTATCGAGACTCTGTCTTTTTTTTTTTTTTTGTGAGACTTTGTCTTAAAAAAGAAATAGAGGACACATGTGATTGCAGATGGAGCCCACCCTAATCTGCTATCATTTCTGCATCTCTGTATCCTGATCACACTTGCAAAGACTCACCCCACCCCTGGTCATGTAAGAAAAACTTCTTAGGTACCAGGGTTGAGATGAGGACATGTTCTGGGGACCATTACTCAGTTTGAGGTGGGTGACATGGTGATGTTGAGGCCGAGTCCTGGAGGCGGTAATTTGTGCCCTGGAAGACCCCCACCCAGCAACTGACACACGGTAGTGCTCATAGGTTCAGCGCTCAACAGGTCAATGAGCGAACAGACTGCAGACTGATCTCTCTGTGCCACAGATAGTGACCCAGTAGTGCCGAGATCCCCAGCAGCAGGGCACAGACAGCGAGGACTGCCAGGGCTGAGCATATGATTGGCCTGTCCACAGCCCCAGGCAGTGTTTGCCCTGGCTCTCTCCCACTGCTGCCCAAGTCCTTGGTGCAACCTTCATTGTCATCAGGGAATGAGGGTGATTCACAGCCAGCATGCCGTGGCCAAGGCCAGAAACATGGTGAGACTTACATTGGCAGGGCCTGATTTCTGCTCTACCCTCCTGCTTCCTGCTCGATGTGTGACACTAGTAAAGCCCCTATGCCCTCTGGTCATTTTGTCTCCACTGGGCCCTGCAGTACGGACTCCTCACAGCCTGATGCCTGATTTCTAGGTGAATGCTCCATGGGACCCGTTGCTCTGTGAGGGTCCTGCTGTCCTGGAGGCTGACAGGGATGGGCAGGTCCCTGCTGGCTGGCAGCCCCTCCTCACTGGTCAAGGGCCTGGGATGCAGCTGGTGCCCAGTAGAGGTTTTCTGAGTCCTCATAACAAATCTCGAGGTATGGACAGGCCTTAATGCATGTTTACTGAGCATCGCTAAGTGCCTTCACTGTTCCAAGCACCTGCCTGCATTCGCTCATTGCATCCTCATGCCTGCTCGGTGAGGCATATGCTCATTTTCAAAGGAAAAAACAGAGACGTGGAGAAGGTCACCAGCAGGGAAGTGATGAAGTTGGGAGTTGGCCCCTGTTCACCTGTGGCTCTTTGCCTTGGACCCTCTGAGGCTGGGAGGGTGTAGGCTCCCATGCCTGGGGCTTCTTCCCCCCAAGCAGTCCTCCATCGATGGCCCCAGGGCTGCTGGTGAACAAATTTCTGGGCCAAGCTGGGTGGCTGAGGGTTGTGCTCCTGTCCCTCCCAGCCTCCTTGCCCTGCAGTGCGGCCTCCATTTCTTCACTGACCAAGTGGCATGAACGCTAAGGACCTTCTCGGCATCCTGCCTCAAGAGCCCTCTCCAGCTCTGGCTCCCCTCCATGGCTCCTTGGTGTGGTGACCCAGACACTGAGACCCTAGTGCCTCCTGTCCTGCTGGGACTGGGAGCAATTGAGCAGGCAAGGAGGCATCTCCTGGAGCCCACTCCCCACAAAGCAGGCATCCTGACCCGGGGCTGAGGCTGAGCCAGCTTGGGTACTGGGCAGGTGGGGCCACTGGAACCCTCTGTCTCAGCCAGGCTGGGCCTCTCCCTGTCCATGTGTGACCACAGCCTCACTTCTGACCTCCTTTTGCCTCTGGGCTCAGTCTGGAGCCAGAAGAGCTGGGTTTGGGTTTGCCCATCCGACCCTCTTCTCTACGCAGTAGTGCACTGGATTCTAATTGCTCCTCACAAGGATCTTTGTTCCTGTGTCCACGCCTGTGCACCTGCTGTGCCCTTGCCTGCCCTTCTCTGCCCCAACATCTTTGCAAAACTGGCTTTCTTGTCTGCCGGTCTCAACTGGACTGTCACTTCCTCAGAGAGGCTTTCCTGGTCACCCTGCCTAAGATGCCACTTGGTCCTTCTCTGTCCCATTTCCAGCTCATTGCTCCTCAGATATATCACCTGTGTGCTGGCTCCCTTGTGAACTCGGTTTACCTCATTCCATGGCCAAGGGGAACGTCTGGCATACAGTAGGTGCTCAAATGTAATGCATGCAGTCAGTGAGCCCCACGCTGAGAATAGGTGGAAGGAAGAGAAAATTGAGAGAGAGTGAGAGTGAGAAAGAGAGAGGGGGCTGTGTATGTGAATGGTCAGCAACCAGGGGAAATGGGGGCAGCTGGGGCCTGAGGGGTGCCTGTCTCCTGGGGGATGCCTGGGCAGAGCTCTGGACCTCCTGGCAGCTGCTAAGGAAGTGAAGGGGCAGTTGTTTTCTCACAGGGACTGTTGGGCTGGCTTGAGCCTGGGCATTGCAGCCAGTGGGGCCCGCAGTGGTTTGGCCTGGGGCTTCCTGTCTGGAGCTGGCCCTACAGGTTGGTGTGTAGGAGAAGAAGTCCAGGCAGGGTGGAAGGAATGGTCCCAGCCAATCCACTGGGGAGCATGGGCATGTCTGACCCTTTTCTGACTTCCATTTCGACATCAGTGAAATAGCCAGTTCCCAAGGCACCTTCCTTGGCTAGAAAAATGAGTCCCTCCCTGATTCAGTTTCTCAGTGGCGTTCTGAACCTTGGCCCCATAACTGCTTGGGTGGGAAAGAAACAGCCTTGTCTGCCTGGCCCACTCAAGCTCCCCTTCCTCCTGTGTTTGGGACCTTCAGACTCGAGCCTCAGTCCATGCCAAGAGGGGCTGTCTTTCCTTTTTACTCCTTGGGCTGCCTGTGCTGGAGCTGAGTCCTGACACGTTACCCTCCCAAGTCCATTTGAAGCTGCCTCCCAGTTTATTTTACTTTTCTCTATTTTATTTTCCTTTTCTTCAAAAAATTTATTAGTACATGTTTGCAGTGCATAATGATTACATTTATTGTGAGGAGTTGTGGTACC
>RJWT010017137.1:0-19461 GCA_004365215.1 Cuniculus paca | reverse complement strand
AGGAAGCATGTTTTCCCTTTTTGACCCTTTTGTTCTTGTTGCTTGCAGCCACCATGAACAACTGCCCCTCAGTCATGCCACCCTGCCTTGGAGCCAGCTGAGTATGGAGCTAAAACTTCAAAAAAACTACAAAATAAACCTTTTCTTACTTCACTTTGGGTATCAGGCATTTTGTCTCAGCAAGACACAGACTGGTACAATGGATAAAGAAGCAAGATTCAACAATATGCTGCATTCCTGAAACATATTTAACTCAAAAAGAAATTCACAGACTAAAAGTCAAAGGATAGAAAACAATTCTTCATGCCCCCAGGAACCAAGGAAAAAGCAGGGTTAGCTATTCTATGTGCAGATGATGCAAACTTTAAGCCAAAACTGAGTAAAAGAGACAACAAAGGTATGACATACCTATTAAGGAAAAAGTCTAAGAAGAAGAGATAACAAACATAGATATTTACACACCAAACACAGGATCATCCAACTACATAAAATAAATGCTAACTGTAGGGAGGACCTTAATAGCCTATCTTCACAAAGAGATAGATCAAGTAGACAAAAAATCAACAAAGAAATATTAGAATTAAACTAGACCTGTGATCAAAGGAATATGGTAGATGTCTACAGAGTGTTTCACTCCAAAACATCAGAACACACATTTTTCTCAGCTGCACATTGAAGTTATCGAAAATGGACCACATATTAGCTGACAAAACATGTTTCAGTAAATGTCGAGGAACTGAAATCATCACATGCACACTATCTGACCACAGCACAATGAAACTGGAAATCAATGACAAAGGAAATCACAAAAACTGCATCAACATATTGAAATTAAACAACATCCTTCTGAATAACTAATGGGTCACAGAGGAAATCAAAGATGAAATTAAACAGTATATAAAATTAAATGATAATGCCAGTACAACATAATGAAACTTATGGAATGTACTGATAGCAGTCCTATGAGTGAAATTTATACTGTTGAACTCATATCAGAAAAACGGATTGAGCTCAAATAAATAGCATAATGTTAAACTTCAAACTTCTAGAAAAAGAACAAATCAAACCCAAATCTTGTACAATGGAGAAAATTATAAACATAAGAACAGAAATTAATGCAATGGAGACTAAGAAAATAATGCAAACAATCCATGAATCTAAAAGTTGGCTCTTTGAAAGAATAAACAAAATTTATAAGCCATTAGACCACCTCATCAAAATGAGAAAAGAAAAAAGAAACACAAATTCAAGCAATTAGGAATGAAAAAGAGGGAAATCACAATAGATCTCACAGAAATTCAGGATATGATCAATGCCTACTATGAGAACCTATATTCTAATAAGATGGAAAACAGAAGAAATGGACAGATTTCTAGACACAATTGAATAGCTAAAACCAAATCAAATTCTATGTAACTCAATATCAGCCAATGAAATTGAAAATTTAATTAAAAATTTACCAATGATTAAAAGCCCAGACTCTGATGGATGCACTGTTGAATTCTACAAGAAATTTATAGAAGAACAAATACACCTAATGCTGAAACTCTTTCAAGAAATTCAAATGGAAGCAATGCTTCTAAAATCATTCCTGAAAGCAAGTATTACCCCAATTTCAAAACCAGAGAACAACACAATGAAAAATAGAAAATTACAGGCCAGTCTCCCTAATGAACATAGATGCAAAAATCCAGAATAAGGCCCTGGCAAACAGAATGCAGCAAATCATCAACAAGCTTATACATCATGACCAAGTAGGATTCATCCCAAGGATGCAGGAATGGTTTAGCAAATCAATAAATGTAGTATGCCATATTAAAAGAACCAAACACAAAAATCACATCATCATCTCAATAGATGTAAAAAAAGCATTTGACAAAGTCTAACATCCATTCATGATGTAAACTCTACAGAAAATTGGAATAGATGGACTTTGCCTCAATCTTACAAAAGTCATCTATGAGAAACCAATAGCTAACATCATATTAAATGGTCAAAAATTGAAAACTTTCAGTTTCAAATCAGAAAAAGATGGGAATGTTCATTATTACCACTCATATTCAATATAGTTCTGGAAACATTAGCCAGAGCAATTAAACAAGAGAAAAAACTAAAAGGAATAAAGATAGGAAAGGAAGAAGTTAAATTATTATTATTTGCAAATTGCATGATACTCTACATAGAAGATCCCCAAAACTCAACCAAAACCTTGTAGATTTAATGTCCAAATTCAGTAATGTAGTGGGATACAAATTCAACACTCAAAAGTCAATAGCATTCCTACACATGACAAAAAATTTAATCACAGAGAGTAATTAGGGAAATCACACCCAGCACAACAGCATCTAAAAAAGAATGAAACACTTAGAAACCAACCTAACGAAGTTTCTTGTTTACTTTTCTCTCATTGCTGGGTCAAAATACTTAACACCCAAAATTAAGGAAGGAAAGGTTTATTTAGCTCACAGTTTGTGGAGATTTCAGTCCCTAATCAGCCTGCACCAAACCAGGAATTTACAAAGTGAAGACCCTGGCCTTCTGCTGAGTCCCTTAAACTTCTAAACTTCTCAGGTTGACACAATGCATCAACCATAACAATCCATCTCTTGTCAACTTGCAACCAGACACATTTTTAAACCATTTTCTAGATACAAAGACATGCTTATTCTTCTTATCGTTTCACAACTTGAACATTAAAGCACAGATTTAACAATTCTTAAGAACCAGTATTAAGTCTATCAACATTATATTGCATTAGAACTATAACATTTTGACCCAGCATCCCGAAGATTCATGCGCAACCTTTATGCAAAAAGTATTTAGTCCATGAAAGAGTCACCAAAGTCATAACAGTTTTAGCACTGCTGAAAAAGTCCATGTCCGAAGTCTCCTCTGAGATGTTAGGCAAAATCTCAGCTGTAAATTCCTGTACAAATGAAAAAAAAGTTAAACACTTCCAACATTCAATGGCACAAGATAAACATTTCTATTCCAAATGTTACAAACAGGGAAATACAAATTAATGGGACGAAAACAAGTCCACATTCCAGCAGAGTAAAAATCTGAGGCAATCTGTGACAAGTTATAGACTCCAAAGGGCTTGAGTAACTTTACCCCTATGGCACCTCTAGAGGTTAATACTCTCTCCTAGTCACCCTCTGGTCTCTCCTTGAACCTTTGTTAAATGATACATGTTCCTAACTTTTCCAAATTTCTGGTTTTTCCACTGCATGTTAGACTTCACACTCACAGCTTCACACACTGCCCTCTCAGAGACACACTGCCTGACCTTCTATGCCTTCTGAAATCAAAGGGAAAGCTTTCTTAATCCTATAACTCTTGCATTCTGTTGGCCCTAATTAAAAAGAAAGCAAGTTTACAATAAGTACAACAACCCAAATTACAAAAGAAATACAAATAAAAACCTTTACACAGTTGTGTGAGGAGCTTCCACACTGTTTCCTTTACACTGGCACTATGATACGATTTTCAGTAGTCAAGAACACTTGGTTTCCCCATGGGTCAGACAATTACCTGCCAGAATCCTTGAGGACTGTTACTCTCTCCAAATACATGTCTTGTCTTACAAACAAGTGTTCTGGGTGTTACTCCCTGAAGACCTCTAGGGATCCAATTATCTCAATTGTTTTGGGGTGTATCTTGGTGTCTCCCTGTCTTCCATCTACAGGCCTTCTTTGCTTAATATATGACCAAAAATTCACAGGCCCAGGTACTGTTCACCATGTGGTCTCTCTGTTCACAGTTATCTATTGTTTCAGCCCCACCTACAGAACTAGTGCTACTCCCAGGCTTAGCTGAGACAGCTTCTTTGCCAGTGTAGGGCAGTAATCAACACCTCATGCTCTCTGAAGCCTGTCCAGTTTTCATAGAAAATAATAGGCAATGACCCGCTGTAACTGATTCTTTCACACTGCAATTTTTGCAGAAGCAGTTTCCCCTTATGTCTGCAGTTCTCAGCTAGGAATCACTGGGAACTCCCTTATGGAAACTGGTTGCAGTTGTGGGTAGGAAGCTGTATGTCCCATCTATAACACTCCTGTTACATGTGGTAGAAATGGGTGGCTTACCATTATTTAATTTATTTTTCCGGTGCTGGATAAATCTCTCTCCCCAGAGTCCTGTCTCCCACTGGTGCTCATGCAGTATTTTTTTTTAACAAGCTGCAGGTTCTTCCTGCCAATTGCCAGTACTGCAGTGCTATTCTTTTTTTTTTTTTTAAACAGTGAGTGGGTATATAGGTGTGTGGCAATTACTTCTGCCCTCTTCTGTTTTCATTTTCTCTGAATCCTTGGGTTGGAAATGTCTCACTTTGTTTTGCCTGTTAGGAAATATAGAGTCATGGAGAGCATATTTAATCTGCCAGGTCATCACTGGGGGTCAGCTTTATCTTCCAGCCTGATCCTTTCCCAAGAGGATGTGTATTCTGGGTGTGGGCTGGTGGATGGATACCTCAGTCAGGATTATTCTGGCTTCCCCTCACATGCCCTCTAAACACTAGATTTTATTCCAGCAAGATTTTCATTTATTCTCCCATATCAGACTTTATATTTTGCCCTCACTGCAGGGCAACTGCTTTCCTCCAGGACCAAATCAGTGACACTCACCTTTGCTCTTGCACCCCAGTCAACCTCCTTCTCCTATCATTAGCTTAATTTTTACAAGTGAGGTTTTGCTTATATCAGAAAATCTAGACACAGGTTACAAATGTACTCGATCTTAAATACTTTCGAAGCTTAGATTTACCATGGGTTCACACAACAGCCCTTTGTGTCTTCAAATGGTGAAATGAAGTCTCACTAGTACAGCAGCAGTGTGAGGATGTTTGGAAGTTGTAACCCCCACTCACCACCCACTGCACAACTCTGCACAGGACAGCAAACACTCCTGACATAGTCAAAGACATCTGAAATAAAAGACCCTCTTCCTCATCTATCCCCTGGATCCATGAGGAAAGACTTCTGTCATCACTGCTAACTCATTCCTTAGACTCTAGGAGCAGCTACCAAAACATTTAGTTCCAAAAAACCACACAGTGATTGGCCACCAAGTAGGTGTTTTGTTCACTGGATGACAAGACAGTTCAAGCTTGTGACCAACTGAACTTTCCACTTTGTGGCATGTGTAAGGACCATAGATAGCATTTCAGGTGCAAATGCTGTTGGGATGGTTTATAAGCCAATAAACACAATTGTTTACTGGGGAGTTTTGTGATCCTAAAATCACTCACTGTCCAGAAACTCCCTAACATAAAGTGGCAGAAACTCGTGATGCCTGTTGACCAAGCGATGGCCTAGGAGGCATGAAAACTGGGAAAGTGCAGCTGAACTCTGCCCTGGGACCTTTTTGTACTGAGATAACAGATACTCCATGCTTCCAGGAGATCTCAGGTACAGAATGCTGAGGAGACTGTGTGTATGCGTGTGTGTGCACGTGCATGTTTTTGTGCACATTACTTAATCTCATAAGCAGGGTAAACAAACCAGGAGGTTTATGAAATGCATTTGTGTTCTCTGATTTTCAAACCAAAATTCTATCTTTAAGCATTAGATTTTGGTAAAACAATAAAATTTCAAAATAAATAATAAATTGAAGCACATTTCTGGAAAGCATTAGGAGTTTTCCATACTGAGGAGATCAGCAGGCCTCCCTCTAGCCTCAGCCCACACTTGACACACATTTTCATGGTATATTTTTTTATTTTCTATTGTTTTGAACCGGGAATTGAACTTGGGACCTCACACTTGCCAGGTAGGCACCATGCTGATGTATATCCCCAGTCTTCATTATACATTTTTAAAAAGACATGGAGCTACAAAAATCCAAAACAAATGTTTCAGATGGGAAAAGTTTTGTATGAGCCTCTTGGTTGGCAATGGCCCTAGAACTATTCATTACCCCAAGCACATGAACTAAAATTGTAAATTATGAAACAAACAAACAAAAAAGCAAAAAAAAAACCCTCTTTCTTATTTATTAACATTCAGTGGGTGAAGTTGGCAGAAGAGCACATAGGGTGCAAGAATCATTGTTAGCCTTCACTGAGGGATACCTTCTTCCTCACTAAATCAATCTCTATCTTGGTCACTTTTCTCTCATTGCTGGGACAAAACACCTGACACCCAAAGTGAAGCAAGGAAAGGTTTATTTAGCTTACAGTTCTGGAGATTTCACTCCATAATCAGCTGGCTCCAAGGCAGGGTGGCATGGCACTGGGGCAACACTTCAAGGCAGCAGCCAGAGCAAAAAAAGGTGTGCAAGCCTCTTCTCTACTCTTAAATTGTACACAGGCCACCCCAACTCCCAGGGTGGGTGTAGCACTCACAAAATGTCCTTGCCCTCCTTTGCAGAGGATGAGGATATTTACAAAGTAAGAACCCTGGCTCCTTACTGAGTCTCTCAGTTAAACTTCTAAACTGCTCAAGTTGACACAATGTATCAACCATAACAATCTCTCATCTGATTTTTGTTCTTAAAGTAAAAATTTTTGTATGGGGTCTGGCAGGGTAATGAGAGAATCAAATGAACTCTGTGTTTACCAAGAGCTCATCTCACAACCACATGGTACCAACTTAGCAAGATCCCAAGGATATCTCTGGCCCCTGTGAAGATCAGCAAGACTTTGGGATCAACTCCTTTTCCTGGTGACCTTGGGCCAAGTAGTATTCATTTCACCAAGTTTACATCTGCTCACTGAGGTCACCTCACAGCTTGGACACATTCAGAGTTAGCCTTGTAGCATCCCTTGTGCTGATGAACCCTGGACTTGATTTGGAGTTTATTCTTGCCTGCTTGAGCAGCCTGCAGTGGTCCAGCCAGGGTGAGTTACATGAAGGCACAGATACATGAACCTACCAGGTGTGTTGTGGTAAGGAAGGGACTGGAAGTCAGGAATCCCGGAGTGGTGGCCACACACTTGATGACCACCTGGATTCGTCTCCCTGCTCACAATAGAGTCACAGAGGACTAAGATGCTGTGTTTCATGGGGCAGGCTGACAACTTGAAAGAACTGGGCATACCTATACCCAACCAGCACACCCTCCACCCTCCACCCTAGTGAGCATTACCTTAGACATTTTATGTCAGCAAAAGGGGAGATTTTATTTTTTTTAATTTTGAAAAGAAAACAAATTAAAACAGTAGAGTCAATCACAACAAAACAATGAACATGGTACATGACTTCTAAACAGGGTAAAAAGCAATCGATAATGGCTACCATAATGCCCCTTGTTATGTGCAATATACCTGCCCATATCATCAAGGATAAGTAAAATCAAATAAAATACAACAAAATAAAACAGTAAAAAAACCAAAAAACAAAGCAAAACAAACAAAGCAGAGCAATGTAAGCAATACAGAACTTCAACTAGTAAAACAGCGGTGGCTACCATAATGTTTATTATCTTCAGAATAGCTGCCTACACCTTTAGATATGTTGCAATCAAACAACAGAGAATAGAGTAAAACTAATCAAAACAAAACAATGAAAGCAATACAGGGTTTCTAAACAAGATAATTGGACATCCTCAATGGCTGCAATTATATATTTTCTTATCTTTGAAATAGCTGTCCATGCCATCAAGTATAATAAAATCAAACACATCAGAATAAAACAAAACTAATCAGAACAATAAAGACAATATGAGTTTCAAATCATGATAATAGATTAACAGTGGCCACTTCCTTCCCTTTTTAGATAGTTCCTCCCCTTTGACTTTCCAATTATGTGTTGTGCATTTTGGATCCTTCTAACTCCTTTAGTTTTTCATACTAGTGAGACAACACAAAATTCACCCATGTGATTCTGAACCATTTCATCCATGAACACAATCACCAGTTGCCTCTATCCACCTACTAGAGCCTTGAGATTATCTTCCTTTATAGTTGAGTAGGTTTCCATCATGTAAAATACCATGTCTTTGTTACCCATTCTGCAATGAATGGGCAGGTACCAGTACATTTTTTCTGGCTCCCTGTCACATAGGGCATTGTTCTCTCTCCTTTGACTTTCAGTCTATGAATTTTCTTTCTAGTTAAATGTGTTTCTTGTAGAGAGCACACTGATGGATCCTGTCTCCTGATCCACTCTGCCTGTGTTTCTTTCTATTGGTGCCTTGAGGCCCTCTTGCACTGCATTGTCTCTGCCATGCTATTTTCCTGCCATTGGCTCCCTATTTTTCCTCTCCATTCAATTGACTGGCTCCACTTGATGGTCCCCCTCTGCCATTTTTCCTGAGTCCATGGTCCTTTTCTCTCTCTCTAGAATGTCTTTTAGTAATCCTTGTAGGGTTGGTTGGTGGTCATGAATTCCTTGAGTTGTTCAGTTTTTCAGGGTACATCAGTCTGGGTTGGAAGTTGTTTTCTTTGAGGACTTGCATTACTTTACTCTTGCCTCTTCTTAACTTGATGCTTTGTGTTGAGAAGTCTGTCATGATTCTGATGGGTTTTCCTTTATAGATTATCTGTCTCTTTTCTCTAACAGCTTTTAATATTCTATTCTTGAGTTGAATTTCTGGGGTGTTGACTATTATATGTCTGGGTGTAGATTTGCTTTGGTTATGGCTAACTGGAGTTCTATATGCCTCAAATATTTGAATGTCACTTCCTTTTTCTATAGTTGGGAAATTCTCATTTGTCTTGATCCCTGCTTTTTCACTCACATTTTTAAGTTATGCTTCTTTGAGTTGTCTAGAAGCTATTGAATTGTTTCCTCCTGAGTCCTTGTAATTTTTAAGAGATCTTTCCTTTCACAATCACAAGCTACCAACTTGTCTTCAAGGTTTGAAAGTCTATCTTCAGTTTCTTTCAAGTGATTTTGCCAGCTTTCAGTGGAGTTTTTACTTTTCTGGTTATCTCTTTGGATCTGTTTCATGCATTCTAAATCTCTCTTATATTGTTCATTCATGGTTTCCCTGATTTTCCTATGTTCCTTTATTTTTTTATCTGTGTCTTCTTTAGAGATGCTTAGTAATTCTTTTATTATGGTTTCCATTTCTTCTTTTAACTGGGATAGAATTTCTGTTCTAATTCCTCTTATAGCTTCAGGAAGTTATTTCTTCACTTCAGTTGACATCACTTCAGTCATTTCAGGTGTGCAATTCTCAATTTCCTCCATGTTTACCTCAGCAGAAATTATTTCAACTTTATGAAAACCATCATATCATTTCCCTAGAGGCAAAGAAATAATTTGATACAAATATCCATTTTTGATTTAAACATCCTAGAAATATAACAAAAAGTCACACTGTGATGCATATATACAAAATCTCCAAAACAAACAATCCTATTTAATAGATTAAAAATTTCTCCTGAACATAGGAAAATAGAAAGAATATTTTCTATTACTACATATTTTAACATTTATAATTGATATTTTATTCTATCATATAAGATAAGAGTTTCTGTTTTTAAAAATTGCAAAAGAAGAAATAAAACTCAATAATCACAATGAAATATTGTATGTAGAAAATCTCTAATGATCTACAGAAACACTTTTAATGTTTAGATGAAATATAATAAAGTTTTGAGTATAGGATCCATATGGCAAATTTAATAGTATTTTTACATAACAAAATCAAACACATGAAAATAGAAATAAATATTATCATTTACTCAGCATTAAAATAAATGTTATATAATGAACTTAACAAAGTATACAAAACCTATCTAGGTAACCTGCAAAATATTATTGGGAGAAGTTATATATACTATAAATAAATGGAATAATATATTAATAGATTGGAGATTCAATATAACTGAGCTGTCAGTTTCTCTAAAATTGCACAGATTTGATCCAATCTCAATCAACAATTACACAAAGATATTTGTCAAAAGTGCCAGGCTTATTTTTAAATTTATATTAAAAGTACAGTCAAGAATAGCCAAAACAATTTATATGGAAAATGAAACTGAAGAAATGAAAAATTTAGATATTGAGTAGTATTATAAAACATAGGAAACTAACTGTAGAGTTGATTCAAGTAGAGATTGATAATGTAATAGAACAGAATGCAGTCTAAAACAAATACAAATATAATCCTCATTTACAACAGATTTGCTCCACATCGAAATGGAGAAAAGAAAACTTTAAAAAATTGTTTCTTGGTTAATTAGTGTATTGATTTGACCCATTAAATGGCACCACCTGAAAATGCATAATTTTCACTGCAGTGTACAGGAAGAACAGCCTCAAGTTTAGCCTTGAATTCTCATTCAGGAAATTTTGGGCAAATCTTTTTATAAGTAACACCTTGGAGCCTCTTATTTGCAAGACTTTTACTTCTTTTTTGATTCAGAATTTGGTGCAGTTTACCACTGTTACCAGGATAACAAGAGAGAGTAGAGCTTCTATGGAGAAACTGAGGGTACTTCATGGAAAGAATGGGAAACAGAATCCAGGGCAACAAAAATACCTACCAGCTGTTCAAGCACTCCTGTATGCATGTGCACACATACTCATACAAGTTCAGAATAAAATTAGTGCTACATAATGGAAATTGCAATTAGAATCAGAATTAATGGGCTTAATAACCAGGAGCACAAAGTTTGTAGTCAGTCCTGAATTCAAATCAATATCTGTGTTACCTCATTTGTAACTTGTGAAACCTCAATTTATTTGTTTATAAATGGGAAACTGTGGATTATAATATTGCCTAACAAGCACTGCATTAGTTATGCTAATGAATAAGTGGAAGGTTCTTCACATGGCCCTCACTGACTTTTTTTATTCTGTGATTTACTGAATTTTTCTCTCAGGTAAAACTCATGGATAATTCTGTGGGTCATTCTTACCAGTTCACAACAATTCACTAGCTTATCAGAATTCCAAGGGATTTCCATGGAAGTGAAATAAACATCAACTTTGGTACATGTAAAAAATGTTGAGTGTACTTAACAGTCTATGTATTAATAATAAAGGTTATGATGATATATTGATGATGGCGATTTGTGCAAGATTTAATCTATGCATAAATAAAATACATTCAATATGCTGTAATTTATGTGCACACACTCCACCACACATTCTGTTTTCCCTAGTGTCCCTTGAAATTCTTTCACAGAGACAAAACAATGCTTGATTTATACTCACTTTCCTATTTTGTCAATGCAGTAACTGAAGCATAGAGTTTACTCAAGCATGTAAAGTTATCAAGGGCAGAAAAGATTTAAATTTTGATTTCCATTTTCAGCATTATTTTCATGTTTTCCAACTTGAATAAATTTAAATTTATATCCTCTATTCATCTTAACCTTTAAGTTGGTTCCAGTTAAATATATTGAAAGACAAAAAGAATAAAAGATAATTTAGCAAAAAAAAAAAAACCCACCAGAAAATGAAATTTGCATCAGAGATTAATAGATGTGCATGAAAAAACAAATTCAGCTCAATTTTCAAAACTCATGGTGGCTCAGCTCAGGAATGCGATAGCTGAGTTTTCTGTCTTGTTCTTAACCCAGTCAGGGTATTGATAGCTATCAAATGGTGAAATAAATTTAATTAATAGTCAACCCTAAGTTCTTCCTCCTTTCAAATTGAATAAAGAACAATCAAGAGATTAAAAGAACAGTAACAAAAACAGCAAATCCTTGTTATTTGATCTACCACTCACAGAGCAAAACAGTCTGGATTTAAAATAATAAAATTGTGGAACGATTACAATTACAATATATTTTGTCCTACCAGATTATCTTTTCCCTATGTCTAACAGGGAACTTTGACATCTGTTTCTGTACTCTTACTTAATGTTTTCATTTTCGATTGCAATATTAGTTGTTCATTTTTACTACTCCTTTTGTGGATGAGAATATTTCACTATGCATTCACTATGTTATCCACTATAATAAAATTCTCTGTATCTTCTCTTGCCATGCATTTTTGATGTCAACTTATTATTTTCAATATCTCAGTGACATTGCTTTATTATCTATTGTTTTCCTTTTTTTTTAATCAAGCTTTATTGGTTTTCATACTTTTCTCATAAATGCTATCTTACTCTTTTGCAAAATACACATTGATAGACAATCTTGACTGTCAATTTGAGTGGCTTGAGAGAAGGCTAGGAGTTCAGTTAGGTCTAATTCTGGGTGTGTCTGAGTAGGACAGGGGGGCAGGTATCTGGTCCATACTCCTTTCTTCTTCCCAGCTTTCTGCCAGCTTTCTGCTTCCTGGTGCCATGGTTTGAGTGGCTTTGCTTCACAGTTTCCTTCAGCCACGATGTTTCTGTGTTGGATTCAGTCGACCACAGCAACCTCTAAACCATTCCTCTTTAAGCTGCGCATGTCAGGAAATCTGCCCCTGCAACATAAATCTAACTAAAACAATATTCTAATTTTTTCATCTGGAAAACATTTAGGATGATAATACCTACCTACTAGGGATGTCACGAGACACAAATGAGAAAGCTGGGGAAGGTCCTGTCCCGTCATCACTCCTCAATGTGTCACAATCATTTTAGAGGATGTTGCTTTCCGTTTTTCTCCAAGTATTTTAATATGGATGCTGATACTTTGTAAAATTTTTCTGACCTAACAGTGTACATATTCTTCTACCGTATTCATATCAAAGCTCAGGATGTGCCAAACAACCTGAAATTTTCCTTTTAATTCTAAAGAATCATAAGATTTTGTGTTACATCATTAAAGATGCTTCAAGGTCTAGAAATACACATTTTTACATAATTAAATTATGTTTTTATAATCTGTCTTCTGCATTTGGCTTTTGAATCACTCATGTTTTGACTATGATTTGCTCATGTATGGTCAATAGTTTCTAATGGAGTAAGGCAAAAAGTTTATCTCTGTTGGTAATGATGACAATGATTGAAGCATTAAGAGTTTACGGTCACTCAGAACTTTGCAGTTGCTAAAGCCTTTGTATTTTCATTTGATTTTCATAATTTAAAACAAGATGGAACTGACACAGTCATGGAATAGTAATGGACTTCTGTGGGGAAGAGAAGCAGGAAGAATCCTAAGTCTTAACTACTGCTCATTAAAAACACGATTTGTGTTTTCTTCTGGGATAGTCAGGGACTTAAAAGCAATTTTTACTATGAGTATGGACTGTTCACTTGGACCTACAGATGTCCAATAGATGATTAAAAGCAGAATATAGTTTATATTTCATTTTGTTTCCTTTGTTACTATAAATCTTGAGTCAGATCTCTTCTCAGCTCTGCATATAGTTATGACAATCATTTAGGGAGTGTTTGTTTAGGAACCAGTCGGACAAAATTGACTGAATTTACAGGATTTCATCCCCGTTCAAGACTGAAAATATCAAGCCAAGTGGTTTACAGGGACTTTCAGCTATTCCCAGAAGACTTCAGCTAGTGATAACTGGATTCCAGGAAAGCTGTGATAACTGGATTCCAGGAAAGGTGGAGCCTCACATGATTACCACCACTACAGATAGAGAGAATTCTTTTCTAGGAAGGAGATCATCTCTCAGCAATAAAGATTCCAGAACTATAACACTAGGACTCATAATAATAAACTGAATCCAAATCCAAAAACTAATCCTTAAAAGCTGGCATCTTGACTTTGTACCTGTATCACAGTGTGCCTCTTCCAGCTGTATAAGCTGGAATCCTTTCTTATTTTTCCTGTAAGTTTCCAAGTATAGTTTTTTTCTTGTAAAGTTATGCTTTAGTTTTAATTTTTATTCTGATTAAAAGCAAGGAGCCACTCTAACCACTGACAAAAGTAACTTAACCACAACAAAAAGATGAATAAATTAAAAAGCAAGTCACACAGAAAGAAAGAGGAGGAGGCATATTTCTGTCATAGACTATTCTGAACTTTTGAACCAAATGTCATATTTTTCTGGTGGCGTCTTTTTAAATATTCTTACAGTGAAGACGATTTGCATGCACATGTGCAGGTGGCATAGAGTTAAAATTTCTCAAATAGAATACATGAACTCTGACTATCCATATATTCTTTTGTAAAATTTACTGGGATGTTACAGATTAAAATCATCTCTAGGCAGAAATTGAGTTTGGAATAATGCTAGGTCAATACAGAAAAGTATAGTTAGGATGAGACTTAGTCCAGAAAGCAAATGCAGTGCTTTGCATACTACAGAAATAGAGCTAACTTATTAATTTTTCCGTGTCCATACTCCTTCATTTCCATGATCATCCAGCTTTCTTGATTTTGTTTTGTTTTGTTTTGTTTTACAAGGTACAATTGAATATAAAAGCATCTTCTGGTAAAGTGAATCAAAGTCTAAACCATGCTAAGTCAATTGCCTCTACTCCAAAGGTGGAGGACATTTGCATATATATAGAATGGATTCTGGCAGCGTTCTTAGAATTTTAAAAATCGGAGCCTCAATTGTAAACACATTTTGTTTGCTCATGTAGTGAGAAGGCAAATATTACTTGTTATTTCTGATGTTGAGAGTTTTCCACTGTGCTATTATTTATGTTGTTTTCCAATTTTTTGGAGCTTTCTGAGGGTAGGATATAATTTTGAGATAATTATTTTACAATGGGAGGCAACTTGATGAGTACAATAGTATTACTGTCGTCTCTGATCATAACGTGTGTGGGGTGTATATATGCGTGCCTGTGTGGTTTTCTACATTCACATATATGTTAAATTCAAAATAATAAGACTTAAAATTCAGGAAGAAAGTTTGTTTTTTTTTTTAAGTAGAAACATTGTTGGGGTAATAAAAGCAAATTAAATTTCCCTTCATGTTACTTTTTTCTATATTGATCATTAAGAATTTCCACTTATAAATACTGATTGCTTGGTGGCGAAAAATCAATTATCTTGGAACAGTTAAGGATAAACTTTTCTCTTCTGAATTTGATTTTTCTTTCTCCAATTAATTATATCACATACTTTCTAGAAATAATAAAATCACACACATTTTTACTTCCCTAGCAGGTAGATTTCAGCACAGAAAAAGTATTATTATTTCCTGTTTCTAAACTTCTTAGTCTATGTATAAGATTTTCACTGCAAATACACAGTCTTGAATGAATAACATTTATTATAGCCCATGCAGGCTGCCTGTTCTTAGTTCCTAACTTTTCTGCTCTGTTCTATACTCCTTTTCCTCCTTGTTTTCTTACAAAAGAAATAAAAAACAAGATGAAGGGAAACAGGGATATAAACCATGTGGAGATGGGAAAGGGAGCTTGGGATGGGGTAGACAGGACAGAGAGAAGAGAAAGGTGGAGTAAAACCCATGCATACATATGTTGCTTTGTAAACATGCAATAATGGAAAAAGGGCACATTAAACTTCCATATATAAGTGAGAGTAAAAAAAAATTGAAATTTTCAAACAGCATAACACTTACTAATGTAAAATTGAACTTCAAAAGACTTTGCTGGTTCAATCTTCAAATTCATATTAAAACTCTTAAGAAAACATACTTTTAAATGATAGGTTGAATTTTTCTAAGCTGTCTTTATTGCCTTTGTTAGAGTACTACTTGATTTCCTTGAGTAGCATCTAGTGTTTTGTTGCAGGAAGGAGGAGTACATCTCTATTTGAGATGATCGTTTGGTAAACTGACTTAACAAAATCACAGTTTTATTACAAGTTTAATAAACACACAGAATATTTAAGGCTAAATCCCCAATATTTAACTCTGCTTTATTATTTGGAGCAGGGTGACATGAACAAAAGTCAGATGAGTTGACCTCCCTTATGTTGTTGCACACTGACCTTCTATCGCAGGCACAGAAGATTCAAAATTTCTGGCAATTTTATTATCCACTATAGTTTTAGCAAAACCTCATCTGTCTCTGAGGATAATGAAGTTGCTGAGAGGAATAGTAATAGCTCTGTATTCTCCTCATTTAAGGATTACATCACTTGTTGCAGATATGGCCTGAGTTCCTCAAATCGAGGTACATACAAACTTAAATCTTTGCTCCAATATCATTTATAATAATTATAATTTTTCTGTCTTGAGAAATAAGGTACAACATGCACAATTCAAAGTTTGTTGATGAAGAGGTAGTGGGTTTTTTGTGGGAAATTTGATCACATAGTTTCCTTTTCCTTTGCTAATTACTGTGGAAGATTACATTGTGATGACTGGCTGCAATATGTTTATGTGTGTGTATGGTTGGTTTACATATGCACTGGTACATTATTTAAGACATAATATTGCTACCGCAAAACAGATTTAAGCTCTGAGTCTTGTCTAAATTTATTTTTGTTTTCCACTCATTTAGATGACACTTCTCAAAAATAACAGTCAACACAAAAATAAAATGTACTGCCTACATGGCATCAAGTTGACAAAGCTTAGAGTGATTATTCTGGGGCCATAATTTTGACAGTTTTGTAGTGTCTTCTATAATTCATCTGAGGGTGAAAATAAAAACCATTGTTTTACTCACCTATGTAATAAAGTGGAAGAACCAAATCTTTTAGAGACATAGAGTCTGGGATACTGGGTACTTGAGTAAAGATTATAAATCAGAGTGTGAAACTGTTCATTTTATTTGTGTTTATGGAACGAGTAAACAAAATATCATTACTAACAAATTACTATCATACTAAGATGTTTTGTAGTACTTTAAAATGTATATGTTTTTAAAATAGTGAGCAATACCCAAAAGGGCCAATGACTTGCCATTCAATTTGAAATTAACAGTAAAAAATATGACTTAATCAAATTAGCCTGAAATTATCAACCTGAAATCCCCTGGATTCTGGGTTTTGTATGAATTACAATTTAAAAAGACACCAAAAGGGGTTATGCAAACTAAAATCACTTATTTCCATACCTCTACAGGTGGTGTCTCATAGTGTATAAGAATGAATATCTGGAGGAGGGAAGGCAGAGGCAAGCCCTGCACAGAACCCATTCCAACAAAGGGTGAGGCTGCTCTCCAGTAACCAGCTCAGAGGGAAGGCAGAGGCAGGCCCTGCTCAGTGCGCATTCCAACAATGGGAGAGGATCCTCTCCAGTAACCAGATCAGAGGGAAGGCAAAGGCAGGCCCTGTTCAGTGAGCATTCCAATGGACAAAGGGAGAAGCTGCTCTCAGGTAACCAGCTCAGAGGGAAGGCAGAGGCAGGCCCTGCTCTACATGCTTTCCAGCAGCCCTCAGGATGCTTCTGCCACAGGTACCCACCAAGGGCTGGGAAAAACAGGAGCGGGCCCTGCACCAGAGTATCCAATGGCCACCATTGGGTACCTCTAGCCAGCACTGGCAAGGAAAGCCAAACAGTCATGCTCCAAAGAAATTGTAGCCAATGTGGGAGGTTCCAGAAATCCACTACCTGCTTGTTTGGAAGAACCCAGAAAAATGTCAAGATGAAGACACAAAAAGCAGTCCCTGGACTCCATCCCAAGCAGAGCAAGTCCAGGAGCTGAAAACACAGAAGAGATCGAGAGTTGCACACCTGAAGTTTCTGCAGCGATGGCAACTGAAGTAAAGAGACAACTCCATGAGGCTATAAAAGAAATTAGAACAGAAATACTATCTCGAGTAAAAGAAGAAATGAAAAACATAATAAAAGAATTACTACGCTTCTCTAAAGAAGACATAGATATAAAAAAGAGGAGCAAAGGAAAATGAGGGAAACCATGAATGAACAATATAAGAGAGATTTTGAATGCATGAAACAGATTCAAAGAGATATCCAGGAAACTAAAATCTCCATTGAAAGCTGGCAAAATCTCTTGAAAGAAACTGAAAATAGACTTTCAGACCTTGAAGACAGGTGTACAGCTTGTGATCAGGAAAGACCTCTTAAAAATAATGAGGAACCAGGAAATAACAATTCAAAGACTGCAAGATGATGCAAAGTGAAATAATTTACAAGTGATAGGTATCAATGAAGAAGCAGGGCTCAACACAAAAGACATTAAAATTCTATTTACAGAAGTACTAGTAGAAAACTTCCCAAACATGGGAGAAAGACGTGCTATTCAGATAAGTGAGGCATATAGAACTCCAGCTAGCCATAAACAAAGTAAATCTACACCCAGACATATAATAATCAAGATCCCAGAAATTCAACAAAAGAACAGAATATTAAAGGCTGTTCAAGAAAAGAAACAGGTCACCTATAAAGGAAAACCCATCAGAATCACAACAGACTTCTCAACACAAACCATCAAGTGAAGAAGAGCTTGGAGTGAAATATTTCAAGTCCTGAAAGAAAACAACTTCCAACCCAGATTGATATACCCTGCAAAACTAGCTTTCAAAATTAATAGAAAAACAAGATACTTCCATGACAAAGAACAACTGAAGGAGTTCATGACTACCAAACTAACCCTACAGAGAATGCTGAAGGATGTTTTGGAGAGAGATGAGAAAGATCATGGTTCCAGGAGGATTGGCAGGAGGGGATCACGAAGCGGGACAGACAATAGAATTGAGGGGAAAAGTACACAGCCAGTGGTGGGAAAATACCATGGCAGAGATGAGCCAGTGCATGTTGGCCATGACCATTAATGTAGACAGCTTCAATTCACCGGTGGAAAGAGGCACAGGTAGAGTGAATCGAGAGACAGGATCCTTCAATATGCTTTATCCAACAAACATATTTAACTCAAAATGGAATTAATAGATTGAGAGAGAACAGGGGAGAGAGAACAATGCTCTCTGTGATAGGGAACCAGAAAAAAACAGTAGGGGTAGCTTGCCCATTCACTGCAGAATGGGAAGGAAAGATACGGCATTTCTATACAATGGAAAGGTAATCAGGTATAAAGAAAGATAACCTTGAGACTCTTGTAGGTAAATGAATACAACTTGAAAGCATGCTTATGAATGAAAAGGTTCAAAGTCACATGGGTGAACATTGTATTGTCTCCCTAGTATAAGAAACTGGGAAAAGTAGTGGGATCCAAAATACAAAATAGAGGTTGTGAAGGTGAAAGGGGAGGAGATGTCTCCAAGGGGAAGCAATGGTCATTGTTAATCTATAATTCTGTTTTGAAGCCCTGTTTTGTTTTCATGGTTCTTTTTAGCTTGGTTTTATTGTTTAGTTATGTTTGATTTTATTATATTTGATGGCATGGACCGCTATTGCAAAAATAGCAAAATGGATTATAGCAGTCATTATTGTTTTTCCTATTATCTTGTTCCAACGTCTTTATTGCTTTACTGGTATTCTTTTGATTGACTTTATTCTATTTTTCTTTGTTTGATTTTGTTATGTGTAATGGTATAAGCAGCTACTTTGAAGATAAGATGCATCATGATACCTTCTGTTGTATTCCTGCAGTCTTGTTTGAAGTCCTGTATTACTTTCATTGCTTTCTTTTCATTGGTTTTATTCTATTCTGTTTTATTTTATTGCATTATACCTGAGGGTATAAGCAGTTATTCTGAAGGTGACAAGAAGCATTATTGATTTCCTTTAATCTTGTTATGAGGTCTTTTATCATATTCATTATTTTGTTTTAATTGACTATTCTGTTTTGTTTTGTTTGTTTTTATTATGTCTGATG
>RJWT010017136.1:0-19470 GCA_004365215.1 Cuniculus paca | reverse complement strand
CCTGGATCCAGGCAGACAAAAGCCAACCTACCCAAAACTAGAAAGACTAATAAAAATCCAGTGAAACAAAGGGATAGGGAAATCAACGTTTTGTGGTAATGTAAATTGGTTTATCCTTTTGATAAGAAATTTGTAATTAATAAAAGCTGAAAAAACTATGTGTGTGCACACATATTTCACAGCTAGAACGTATATATAATGGTTCACCTTCTAAAATTTTTAACTTACACAAGTACTTTGAAAAAAGAAAATTTTAAAATGTGTGAATGTTTGTACGAATTTGTCATTTAAACACTTAAATTACTTAAATGTCCATCAGCAAACAGACTTCTATTTTATATCAGTGTATTTCTGTGTGTTTAAAAAATTTTACAATTAACAAGTTTTGTAGTTAAAGAAGAAGAAAATTCAGGCAAGATTGTCAAAAGACTATCCAGGGACCAAGAACCTGGTTGCCTATAGAAACTGAAATAACTGGGAGAAGTAGAAAAGAAGAGGTATGAAGTGTCATTATTCCTGAGATCCTCAAGAATTCCACATTTCTCTTTCTTTGCAGCAAAATTCCTTACACATGCGTAGAAGGGCACCCAACAGTTCCGTGGTTTAGTTTAGTCGCCGCAGGTGTACGTAGACGTGCCCACACCTAATTGATAGATGGAGCCTGACAGTGGATAGAAAGCAAATTCCAATCTTCTTTTTCTGTGAAAACCTTCCAAGTGGGCAAATTAACCAATGGGAGAGGAATGCAAAGAGGAGCTTATGGTGCCTTGGTGGTCTAAAATCTCTTCCAAATATATTTGTAAGTCATCAGATGCTCTCATCTGAAGTTGTTTAATGAGAATTTGCCATCTCTGCTGCAGATTCATGCAGTTCAAAACTGGAATTGACAGTTTGCTTTTACTGGCTACCAGAGCTGTTTCCATGGGAAGCAGACACCTGAGAGCAAAATAAAAGCAAACGCACATCGCCATTTATCTAGTGTCCACAAATCTTCAATGAAATAGAAATGAATTTAGAAACATTTGAATTATTAGAACCATCAGTGGCTCAATTGGAAGTTTGATCTTTGCTAAAAATCAAGTAAAACAAGCAAACTGATGGCTTGTGAAAACAAATGGGAAAGAAAAGAGCTTGCCTAATCCAAACACCCTGCAACAAAAGGCAGTAAGATTTTTCTAGTGGGATAACTTTGCAGTTAAAGATCATAGCCAGCGGAGCTGTACTTAAAATCATTGTGTTTCCCTTGACTATCAATGGAAGTTTTTACTTGTCTTTTTACAATTTTGTTCAAAGACTGGACCACTCCTTCAGTCATGCTGTGCTGCAAAAAGGTACACTGCAGGGCACTGGTCCCTGACAAGGCCTGGCGTTTTCTATATTGGCAGAGAAGATGGATATGTTGATGTCTGGGATCTTCTGGAAAAAACCCACGAACCAGCCCAGTCACAAAATATTTGCATAACTATGATCACCTACATCAAACCTTGGACCTTTTCTGGTATGTTCATCCTAATTAAATGAGCTAAGTTGTTTTGGGGATATTGGTTGAGCTGTTTTTCACTCAATCTGAGGCAGCTAGAAAAACATGAGCAGCACAGAGAAAAGGGAGGAAGGAGATTAAGATTGGGCACGGAGAGAACAGCACTCACAGGTTTGCTGATTCTCTGAAGACAAAGGCAAGGGGCGAGCTTAAATGTACTCTGTTGGGGGAGGGCACAGGGCTGCTGACATGGGCTGTTCAGCAAGACGTGGCTGAAGGGGGTAGGAGCCTTGGTGGTATGCAGGGGGTCTGGCAAAGGCAGTTTGGGAAGAAGAAACTGCAGGGGTTTCTGGGAAGAAGGAGCTAGACACCATTATAGTTCAACATGTGGCCTGTCACCATGATGGCTGGGCAAGTCTCAGGCGGGGGACCTATCAGATATTTTAACATTCGTTGGAAAATCCTCTAATGTTTTTTCTCAGGGTTTTGTTTTTCTTTCCATCTCACTTTTCTCATCTCTTCCTTTCCTGTCCTGTCTTTTCTCTTCCTTTTCCAATCTTTCCTTAACCTTCCTATTTTTCCTCTGCTTTTCCCTCTGTTTTGCTTTCAAATCTTGGATACAGCCTGAACTTCTCCCACTGCTTTGACTCAATGATTTCTAAGACAAGAAATCAACTGAGAGTCTGATTTTGAAACATACAACAGAAAACATCCTGGTCATCTTCTCCTGGTCTGACAGGGTGATCCCTAAATCTTTACTATTTTTTTTTTTGGCTTTGCTTTTCCAGATAGAATATTTTGTTTCTTTAACTTTTCATTTTAAGTCATATTTCTCATTACATCTTTTATGTTTCTCCCATGGCCATATCAAGCCATTCTCTTCATGAGATTGAATAATTCTCTGGGGATATTTATCTATAAACTTTAATGTTTGGATTAAGTACGAGAAAAAAGTAATATACAACAATGCAAGCACAAATTCAAGGATATGTCTATGGAAAGTAATTTATTTCTTTTACTCTAACGTTTCTATTTCACCCAAGTCGTCCTTTCTATGCAAATTCCATATGTTAACCTTTCCTAAATGAACTTGCCTTTTTCTCCCCAAAGATTTATAGACATATCCCTCTCTCTTAGAGTAGTAGATTTGAAAACTCAGCCTTTAGAATCTGTAGGGTGTCACAGTCAAGTTACTGCTTAGTCACGTGTGTCACCAGTGTGCGTTTTCTCATCTTTGTTATAAAACATTGCTGCTATACCTACAGGGATTATGAGTCTCAGATTCAGCAGTTTGAAAATGAGAGGAGAGAAAAATATCATTTTCTCTGATGAGCAAGGACATTAAAATGCTCAAACACATTGTACAGGGGCGATCAAAATATACCATGATTGGTAAAAAAAATTTTACGCTTATTTCAGTGAAAGACACGTTGCTAAGAACAATGGGATAACTACAGTAAAAATGATGAGTATTAGGGCAGGTGATACCCCCTTAATACTCAGGCTATGTGTTTTCTATTGTAATACATTACTTAAGCATTGACTATATTTTTTTATCACTGCTCATTTATCAAACATTTACAGCAATTTCTGTCAAATAAAAACGTTCTGGTGTGTCCCCATCCACCTACGTACTGAATCTGGCACCATATGACTGACTTCTGGCTATTCCCCAAAGTCAAAATGACCATAAAAGATAAATGTTTTGAAATGATTCAGGGCATCAAGGCAGCCACCACAGCTTAACTAAAGACACCCTTGCAAGCCTTCCAGAACCGCTTTACCAAGTGGCGAGAACAGTGGGATTAAGTGTGTTCAAAGCAAAGAGGGTGTATTGGGGGTGGGGGAGTTAATGGCAATGTGTCTTTTACTGCAATAAAAATATTTTAATTTTTTGTCACATCTTATATATGTTACCCATTTTAAATGCTTCAAGTAAGTAATTTGTTTTAGTAATAGGGAAAACTGTGGTTCTGGCTGCCTTTGAAACTCATCTGGATAGTGTATCCTTTAGCCCTTACTGCATTGGGCGAAATGTGCTTCTTGAGTTTTCTTTGAAACTTTCCCTGTGCTCCTTCTGTTCTGTTCTCAAGTCTGACCAGTAGCCCCAGCCACAGAATCAGCCGTCAGCCACATTCCTTATACAGACACCAGAAAAGCAAGATTGGAGATGGCAGGGAGGCTCACAAAGGCCCAGAGTCTTAGCTTTGATCTCATCAACTGGAAAAAATGTCTTTTACGTGTTTACTTGCTCCAATCATGAACATCTGACGAAGTTGCCGAGAGCGCAGTAGCCACAGCGGATCCTTTGGGAAACCACAAAACAAAACACACTTCATGTTTAGCTTCTTAAGATAACTTTCTGTTTGCTGAAATTTCTTTCTTTTTTTTTAATCTTTCAGCTAAGCAGCAGTTTATAGCCATAGCTGATTATTATGGAACACTGCATATATTAGAAATTCCTTGGACATTAAGTCACCCTTCCACCAATGAGGTTAGTAACTTTTGACTTTGAGGATTTACATGACCAGATATTGTCAGAGAATATTTTAAAAGACAGTATTTTTGCTTTATAAGAGAATAAAAGGCTTAAGCAGTCAAAATAAAAGGGTATACTTCTGTCACAAAAGTTAAAATAGTGTGAAGTGAGGAAAAAAATCCAACCATGAGACGGACAGGAAGCCGAGTAAATGAAACCTACTCTGATAGAAGAACTGATTTGGTGATTTATAATCATGAAAGGTTATTTTCAGGTTGAAACTACATCTAGCTCTGTCATTTCATTGCTATTCTTCCCCGAGAGCCCAGCTGACAGTTTTATGCATCTTTCCACCCTCCTCCTCCACCTTAGTATATGACTGGCAGCACATCTGAAAGGGCCCCATTCGGCACCTCCACCCAGTACCCGCCACCAAGCAAGGTCAATAACGAGGTTATGCAGAGATCAGTGGGTAGAAATACAGAAGTATGTATACAGCCAACATTAAATACATAGATTGCCAGCTGTTGCAAGTCCCAACATCAGCCAGTCAATGGCAGGCAGCAAGCATTCCCTCCCTCTCCTCAGGCTCCCTCCCCCAAGGACTCTTCAGACTTTGGGTTTCTGTTCCTTTGCCTCCCTACTAAGCCCCTCAGGGAACCGGCAATTCAGTTCTGCTTCCAGTCCCTTTAGGGTCTCCACTGAGGGTCCTCAGCGGGGTTTTCCAAGTTCATTGGTGACTTGAAGTTTCCCTCAGTCTTAGAAGTGAGAAGGAAGAAAATGGGAAAAAGCAATTCCCGAATGCTTCTACCACAAAACTACAGGTTTTTGCTTTGTTTTGTTTTGTTTCGTTTTTTTCTTTTAAGTCTGTCCTTCAAACCTACTCCTTTTCTAGACTGCTCCAAGTCACAGGGGCATGAATCTAAGTACAGCAACCTCCTAATGGATCCAGCACTCTGCTAGTGGGCCTATGAGCACCATTTCCAAATTGTATTCACCTGAAGGATTAGAAGGACAGTACACCTAGTAGGTCTTCTACCTCCTGATTAGTAAGATGGTAATGATTAGGTAATGATCAGGAGGATTAGGTGGGTAAATGAGACAGTTAACCCACTTGCAACAGAAAGTCTAACAGGGCCTGGGGAAGACCACAGGGGCTTCCCCGGGGTTAACCTTGCTGTGGGCTTTTATTTCTAACAGGTATCAAGTGTTAACTACTACTTTGAAAGAGAAGTCAAGCATCTGGAATATGTAGAACAGCGCAAAAGTATTCGTGAACAGGAAAAGAAAGAAATGGAGTTAGAAACTGAAAAGAAAAAACATGTAAGTTTCCGAAATGAAAGTTGCTTTCTTTTTTCCACCAGTGAAAATCTGTATGTTTGGCTTATGCCACAGCTTCTGTAGGAATACTATGCTTTTCACAACATTTTCTTGGCCTAATGAGAGTCAAGGGCATTTTTTTTTATTTCCTATCTCATCATGAATGAGAACTACCCGTGGGACACTTAGTGATATTCCATCAAATTCAAGTTTCTGTAGTTTACTGTAATTTCAAATTTAGTACAAATATAATGATTCAACATTTTAATGTTGTCATTACATAGAATTTTAATATCTGGTGAACACTGTATTAAGGTAGGCAGTGGGACATATGGGTTCAAATCCCACCTCTGCCACTTAGCAGCTTAGGATTACCAAGCTTCAGTTACCTCATCTGGAAAATGGGATACTGATAACCACTTTGGATGATTGCTGTAAAGGTTCAGTTAAACAACTTGACAAATAATTGACTGACATCAAATGGGAGCTAGTAAAATTATAATAATGGGTAGATGATAAATTGATAAAGACAAGTTTTACTATAATACGTTATACTAGAGCTGGGATACTTAAAAATGGAGGAGAATTTGGTACAGGACACATCCATCTTAAACCCCACCAGAAAAGAACTTAAAGATCTAAAGCCTTTGCCCTCCTGTTTCTCGGCGTCTCTCTGTTTCATATAAATTCCATGACTTTGTTAGTCTTCCTTTACCCACAGGAACTTGGGGCTTTTAAATATTCTTTGGATTCAGGTCTCCTCTCTTTCTCACTTGACATCATCTCGTTTTACATTTCTACCTCTCTTTTGCTCATCCTCTCCCTTACCCTTTTGTCACCAATGATTTCATTGCTGATCCCATCTGTAGTCTCCTTATAGCCAAATACAGAGCATCTTCCAACATAATTATTCACATGTTACCCCAGGTCTCCGTTAAAAGCACTAGCATGTGGAAATATTGTAACACTGCACTACAAATAGATTAACATTATCACTTATTATAGATACTAATTAGTTCAATAAAAGCAGTGGGACTCATCTCAAAAACATTATTTAATAGTTACAGAATATAAAAGAATCCCAATTAACTTTTCATTGCATTCCACTGCTACAAACAAATTGGTCTTGGCTTTGTCCTTTTGCATACTTACAAACACTGACTGAAATTTTGTGGCAGGAGATAATCTGTCGCTCTTGTCCCATGCCAGTAATTATCCACAGTTGTTATAAGTGTTTAAGTACCATAGCAACAATTCCTACTTATCCACGTCAGCTGAAACATGCAGAATTGTGGATAATCCAAAAAACTTGCATGTGAAATATTTCTAAATGACTATTACATTAATTATATTTTGAAACTGCATCATGCTTTCTAGTTTCCAAAACTTGTCCAACTTCTTGGAAGATCATTTCCATTTGACACAGTACTTTCTTTTAAGTAGAGCCACCACTTCTCAAATTTTCTCTGGCACTAGATCATGGATAAGTGAATTAATTTAAAAGAGCTTTGTTAGATTTGGAATGTGAAAAGGTCACTAAGGAAAAAAATTAACATTAGTTGGAAAAGAGAATGATATCTAAGAACCTCAGAGGATTGCAGTGGGGTTAAATGAGTTAAAATAGTTACAGCACTTAGCCATAGAAAGTGCTAGTAAGTTTTCACTATTAGCATTTCTGCAGAGGGAGGGGAGGGCCGCACAGCCTGGCTGGTCTTTATGAGGACCTGGCAGGTGCCAGGCATGAGGCTCCAGCCCATTTCCCAGGGGAATCGAACACCTGTCTCCTTGCAACCATGGATCCTGGATGCAGCTCACTTCTTAAAGGATGACAGTAATTACAGTTCTAACATGAACTATAACATGAAATGGGAAGTTTTCTACTTGGAATTGCAGCTGGAGAATCAAAGCTGGGGAGAGTAATAATTGTCATGTGATCAACAAGTTATACCATCTGTATGGGATTTAGGACAATTCTGTAACCTCTAGTCAATGACTCAATCTCCAGGCCACGTCAGGAAGGCAAGAGTTACAGGGAAGATGTGCAGAAGAGGCTTGTTTTTGGTTTTGTTTTGGGGAGAGCTATTGGATCATCAGGTCTTTTCCATTCTCCATTAGGCTGCCCTCTTGTCCTAGATAGCAGCAGTTATTGTCAACTATCCAAAAACAGCCCCTTCTCATTCTTTGGTAATTTTATCTATTATTCAGCTTATAAGGATGTCTTCTTTTTTCTTCTAGAAAACATACCAGAAATCAAAAGAACAAATGGAAGCTGAATTAAAAATGGACTATGACAGTTATTTGGAACTGGAAAAGACCATCCTTATCAATCTTGGTCTAATCAAAGCCCCAGAGGCGACATCACACATGGAAATGATGTAGCAAAGCTGTCTGAAGGGGTTTTTGGGAACTCAGTGTGTCTTCTCTCCCTCTTCATTCATTGTCAGTTTGAACTAGCAAACTCAACACATACAGGTTAACTGTAAATACAGGTTTTTATTTTACTGCTATTAAGACATTTAAATGTTAGCAATAAGATCTATTTCAGATTTTGTACTGAGTATGTATGAAATTTTATTTTTGATAAGAAAACTTTGATTTTCCTAAGGTAGTGCAGAACTTCAGACCCCCCCTCCACCCTACTCCTTGCTATTCATGCAGCAGCCCTAATCCTCGACAGACGTAGAAATCACATTTTGCTCCTATCAGGTAGCTTTCAGTCGTCTCTCCAAAAAGTACTTCCCTTACACCACTGTGCACATATTAGGGCTGTAGGCTAAACAAAATATTAACAAATTAAATCTAGGAATATATATATTTTTAAAAGAATAACACAGGAAGACTGAGTCAGGTTTATCCAGGAAATACAAGATTACTTTAAAAGTAAAAAATTAATCAGTGATTGACTGAAGTAGACCAATTATAAGGTCAAATAGATTCAGAAAAAAATAATTAATAAAATTCAACATCCATTCATGGTAATAATAAATTCTTGGCAACTGCAGAAAGAAGAGAACTTCCTTTATCTGACAAACAGCACCTAAAACGAGCCTTCAGCAAGCACCATACTTAAAAGGCTTCCACTGAGATGTGGAATAAGACTTGGTGTCTATGTCCTGTCTTCTTTTCCTTATTGCATTGGGTCGTTTTAACCACAAGGCACAAAAAAAGAAGCAACAGTTCATGAGGCTGCGTTGCGGAAGCATATGTAGTTAAACAGGGATGGTTCCCAGAAACCCAGCAAAGGAAGCCAGATTTTAGCTTATGGCAAATTAATGGAAGGGCAAGGAATGGGTCAGAGTAGAGAGAGTCTACTGGCAGGAAATCCTGTGAGGAGGCAGTAATAAGAGTTCAAGGTAAATAGTTAGCCAGCCCTGTATGTAAAGCTTCATGTGAATAGAAGTGAAAGGCTAATTCAGTGGGGAGGAGAAGATAAAGGATGATGCCGAGGTTTAGAATTTAGGTTGGTGGAGGAAAGAAAGCTTTGAAGTCAGATGAATACTAGCACTTATGCACCTGTGTGTCCTTGGACAGATGACTGAGCTCCACGCGAGCACCCCTTCACCAAATCAGGTTGAGAGCACTTAGCTCAAGGCATCTTCATAAAGAGTGAGTGAGCCCAGGCATGTATGGAACTGGGGCCCCCATGCATTAGTGTCATCTCTGGTGGGATGTCCCCGGGCTCAGTCCTGCTCCTGAGCTTCTTTTCCACCTTATTTTTTCTACAGTCGTGTCTCAGTTGAACTCGTTGTCTCATGGTTTTAAATGCTACCTTTATTCCTGGCATGGATTTCTCCCTCCAAATTAAGAGGTGTGCGGGTGACTGTTTCTATCCCCACTTGGATATTCAGTGGACCTCGCAAGCTGCAACATGTCCAGAGTGAGGTGCCTGGCTCTCCCTCCAAAATCCATTTTTCATCAGTGCCCTTGGCCATCTTGTTTTCAGCTGCTAGGGGCAAAAACCTTAATACCATGCTTGGCCTTCTTTCTCTCAGTCCACCTCCAGTCTGCCAGAAAATTCTATTGACTGTGTGGTGTGATAGAAAATGAATGTTTAAAAACTGTTAAACAATATATATTAAAAAAAAATACTCCCCTCTCTTTGACTACACTTGTCCCATTATTCTTTCCACTTTCTGGAGCAGTTCTGGAAGTCCTCTTTTGTGAGTGTCTTCAGTGGTGTCATCATGGCTGCCCTCAGTGTCCTGAACTGATTCACATTGGGTGAGCTGCTGTGTCCTCTAGACCTCTGTTATCTTATAAAATGGGATCCCAAGTGCCTACCTCATATAAAGGCAGCATAATGCACTTGGCATGCAGTTGGTGGCTAACGGATGTTGCCGCCTTTTCTTGCATGCAGTTTCACACCAGAGAAACCACAGTTTCCTCTGCCCTATGAAATAATGTCTGATCTTAACATGTTTGCTACTATTGACAGCAATAGCAATGTGTCTACTTCTAAATGTGACTTCAGCAGTGACCATGCATATCTGCCTTTAATCATGCTGAAACCACAAATGTTGGGCACCATATTTGAAATGCGAACAGTAACTTTCTATTCTGCATAACTTCAGGTGGTGCATAAACAAAAATATTAATCATCCTAGTACTATTTGATTTATTTAGATTAAATTTAATTATCATTTGATTTTTACAAATGGCTTTTTACTCACTAAGCAAAGTGTAATTTAACCAGCATACGTTCAGGTCCTCAGATAAAGACATCCTGTGTTCACTTGAGATGAAAAAGCAATTAACTCCAGCAGATGCTGGTCTATGTGTCTTTCCTGGCTTCCCAGTCCACTACTGTAAATCATTAACAGCTCCTCTGCCTTCTACCCCTGGGCACCACGCAGGGTAGGCAGTGTACCACCTCGTTGCTAGGCTGCCGCAGCCAGGGCAGATTCTAGGCAACGGCCAGATCCTCCGCGTGGAAATTAAATATCTCAGGCAAAGACGGATAATCCCCTGTGTGACATGAGAGTCACAGGCTACTCAAGAGTCACAGGCCAAGGAAAACAACTGTACTAAGTCGGAAGAGAATCCCACACATCAACAAGGCAACTTTGGAAGTTTATTGAAGAATTGATGATTTATAAGTTTTCAAATATTTCATGTTAATGAATATGCCTTAAAAACATACACAATGAAAAAAGATACATATACATAGTGAATAGGACAAATAATATAGGTTGTTTCCCTACAACAATGACAGTTTGCCAAACTTAGAACAGAATGTAAGGTTTCTCCAACGCATGGATACCTACGACTATCTGGAAACTTTATTTAATTAATTAATTATTTATTTATTTAGCAGTACTGGGGATTGAGCCAAGTCTTCACACTGAGCTACATACCCAGCCTTTTAAAATTTTTTATTCTGAGACAGGGCTCCAATAAATTGCTAAATATTTGTCTGGTTCAAACTTGCAACCCTCCTGCCTCAACCTCCCACAGAATTGGGTTTACAGGCATGTGCCACCACACCCAGTGTTATGGTTGATACCTTGTGTCAATTTGAGAAGTTTAAAAGTTTTACTGAGAAACTCAATAGGGAGCCAGGGTTCTTACCTTGTAAATATCCTCATCCTGTTCAAAGGAGGGCAAGGACATTTTGTGAGTGCTACACCCACCCTGGAGGCAGGGTGGCCTGTGTAAGAGAGAAGAGGTTTGTTTTCTTCTCTTTTGCTCTGGCTGCTGCCTTGAAGTGTTGCCCCAGTGCATGCCATCCTGCCTTGGAGCCAGCTGATTATGGACAGAAATCTCCAGAAACTGTAAGTTAAATAAACCTTTCCTTATTTCACTTTGGGTGTCAGGTGTTTTGTCCCAGCAAAGAGAGAAAAGTAACCAAGACACCCAGTTTGTTTATTCTCTCTTCTTAAGAGAAGAGAGGTATAAAATAGGAGATTTTACATTTTATCTTTTGAGCTAAAGATGCAGGGCCCATGGATGTACCTCAGGAACACAGCACTTGCCTGGCAAGCACGAAGACCTGAGTTTGATTCCCAGTACTGAAAAAAAATTTTTTTAATTAAAAAAAATTAAAATGACAAGTGGATCCAGAGAAACATAGGCTCTGATGATAGTCATTAAGGTGAAACGCAATTGAAAGCCTGTGGTGCTTTGGTGTTTCACTGACCTTGCTGACCTAGGGCCAGTGGTCTGATCATCTATTTGAAGTTAGCGGTACACAGCATGGCATCTAGGTGGGGTCTCCTTCTGAGGGTGGTAGCCATTGTTGATTCCCGATAGTCTTGCTCTGAAGTCCTATACTGTTCATTGTTTTTTGGGTTGGGTTTTATTCTCTTTTGCTTTGTTCGATTATGTTATATCCAGTGACATGAGCAGCTATTTCAATGATAGTAAGATATATATGGTAGCCATTTTGAATTTACTGTTGTCTTGTTTTGTAGTCTTTTGTTGTATCCATTGTTTTGTTTTTACCATTTCTATTCTATTCTGTTCTGTTTGATTTTTACTATGTCTGAAAGTATCTGCAACTATTTTGAAGACTACAGAAGGCATTATGGTAACTATTGTTGATTTTGTAATGTTGTGAAGTCCTGTATCACTTACTCTGGTTTGTTCTGATTGGTTTTATTCTGTTTTATTTTCTTTTGCTGTATCTTCTTTAAAATAAAAAAAAATCTAAAAAAAACAAATTAATAAAAAATAAATAAAGATGCATTTCCAGACTTTTTAGGAGCCATATTTTTTCTTTCAATGAAACATTTATTTTTTATTTTTTGAAATACAAAATGGCTAACTATATATCTTACTATCACTGAAATAGGGGGAGAGGCTTGGCGCTGGAAGTCCCTGTCCCATGGCGGCCCCAGCCTGGTGCTGTTTCCATTGGGGTGAGTCTAGTTCTCCCTCCCCACAGTCCGCGCTGATGCTAGGAGCCATATTTTTAAGAACACGAATTCTCTTTCAGAAAACAAAATGTCAATGAAAACAATGCTAACTCAAATCTAAAATACAGCAAATATGTACGCTATTTCAGCCTTAGTAAATAAGCAAAAAAAATTGAAATGGACAGCAATTCGTTGGGTTTTTTTTTTTTTTTTTGGTACTGGGGATCGAACTCATGAGCTCACACTTGCCAGGTAGGCGCTGATGCCACTAAGCTAAATCCCTGGCCCCAATTTGTCATTTTTAATGAACTTGGTAAACTGTGTAGATCCTAATGTTACTATAAAAAACAGAATAAACTCCCAGTTTTCCAGATGTAAAATTAATGTAAAATTAATAATGAGCAGGTCTGAGGTAAGAAAACTCTTTATTCTGAGCTGACATGAATGGCCAGGCCCTGGGAACTCGCATGAACACCACAAGCTCCCAGAGGACATGGTTTCCCAGGGATGTGGCTCCTGGAAGGTCTGATTTATACAGAGAAGAGATTACACAGAAAAAATGAAGCGATCACAGAAAAAAAGAGGGTCAACAGCAGACAAGCTACAAAAAGTGGGAAATTCTCCATAAGACTCAGGTGCCATCTCATTTCCAGTCTTAGGGTTTAACAGAAGCTAGAGGTCCAAGAAGCCTAACATGCATTATAAAGTTTTACCCAGTAGTTCACACACACACACACACACACACAAATACTAAGCCAGACACAGAGGCCAGTAAATAAATGGCTGTCACAGGGGCCTAAAATAGATACGACTTAGGCATCTTATCTCCAATACTTTATCCATTGCTCCCCAAGGTCATAATGCTTCGATTAGTAAAACTCAAACAATCCAAAAATCTCTTTAAGTACAAACACAGTCTCTTTGGAGAAATTTCAGTTCACACAGAATAATAACCAAAAACTAGAATTTCATTATTAGCTACTTCTGCAGTAAATAACAAAAAACAAGTGACTCAGATTTATTATTTTTAAAACCAAATTGAAGCTCCATCCCTGTATGAGTAGGATTTAGTCAAATAGTCACATTGCAGGATGGTAGAACCATCGATTGCTGATGGTCATCAGTGCGGAGACAGCCCAGTACAGTGCAAGCTCAGCCACCCTCAACGTTTGGAAACTAATCTTTCTCATCCTTCATTTCTTCACCTAACAAATGGAGATAATTCCCACTGCACAGAATTATAAAGATTAAATAAAACTTACGAAAGAAATTTTCAGATCATCTGTCCTGTGAAAAGCACGTGTGCTCTGATGTGATCAGAACTACGGTGAAGGTTCACATTTTGTTTTAAATGTATGATGGTAGAAGACACCCTGTCATGGGTCTCCCTCAGAGCACTCCCCCACTTTTTGAACACAGCTGTCCCGTGTTCCTGCCACTTCCTGAAGCAGTCCTGAAGTCCTTTGGTGTCTTTGCTGGCGCTGTTGTGGTTGCCTCAACGTCCTCAATCATTTCAAGAAGTTTACCTTTCACAGTCATCTGGGGTTTAAAGAAGAGCCAGAAGTTGCTTGGTGGCAATTCCAGTGACGAAAGATGAGGATGCACTAAAATAGTTTTAAGTGTGCCTTTCTATCAGACGGCACCTGGAGGCCCCATTCACTGTATTTTGGATCACACCTCACAAACACACTCTTGAAAGAGAACTTCCAGAACTGCTGGACGAAGTGGCAAGAATGATCGAATGTGTTTGAAGTGAGGGAAAGTATTTCAAGGGGGAATTTATGGCAACAATTTTTTGCTGTAATAATTTTAATTTAAACATTCACCATATATTTTCATCATGCCTTGTATATGGAAGCCAGGCTTTGTGGTGCATGCCTATTATTCTAGCACTCTGGAGGCTGAGTCAAGAGGATCTCAAGTTCCAGCCCACCTTGGACTACTTAGTGACATAGTCACACATGTACATGGAATAATAGTAACATAATAAATGCTGAACTTCTTTGGGAGTCTAAGGTGATGTGAATCATCAAAGGAAGTTATTCATATTTATCATAGTATATTTTTACTACATAGTAATTCTTCATAGTGTTTAACACACTTCTTCTTACCAAGATATTCCCATTAGGTAAACAATTTACATATATTAGCCAGGCGTGGTAGCTCACGCCTGTAATCCCAGCACTCGGGAGGCTGAGATAGGCGGATTGTTGTGAGTTTGAGACCAGCCTGGGCTACAAAGTGAGCTCAAGGCCAGCCTGAACGGCATAGTGAAACCCTGTCTCAAAAACAGGGCTGGGGATCTAGCTCAGCAGTCTAAGCGCCTGCCTGGCAAGTGCAAGGTCGTGAGTTCAATCGCTGGTGCCAGAAAAACAAACAAACAAACAAACAAAAAAAAACAATTTACATGTATTAGCAGGCAATTAATTTGGTTGAACAATTATATTGGTCCTAAAGTCAGAAACTTAGAAAAAAAGAAGAAATTAAACACTATCTTATAAGAAAGAGAGCCACTTGCCTGTAAGGTAGAAAGATATTTTATATGTCCCTCTCAACCCCATCTGTGTCAACGAGAGAACAATGGAACCATCAATTGTATTTTATTTTTTGAGACCATTGGAATTTTTTGTTTCCATTTCACCAATAAACTAGCATAGCACTAGGAGAAAGCAATCTCCAGAAAAACACGTGGGCTCTGAGAGGGGATACTGGTGAGTGGTCTAGTACTTAGAAATGATACCCTATAGGCAGGGTCTGAAATACAAAGACTGCATCCATTCATTCTGAGAATCTTGGTTTTACCTGAGTAGAAAATCTGGGCGGGGAGGAAGGTGGCAGGAACCACTCATGCTTGTCAAATATGGTGTGAGCCTCTGCGTTTGCCAGCCGGCTCTGCAGTTTGATTGGAGCCTTGTGGTTGAGTTCTAGCCAACAGGATGTGGTTGGAAGTGACAGAAGCCACTGCAGGCCTGTCTTTGACTCAGCCATGAAATCTACCAACTTTAACTTCCCTTTGTGTTTCAAATGTCATAATTTATAAAACAGAAAAGTTTCTCAACCTATATCTGACTTTCTGCAAGCAAGAAATTACTCCTTTTTAGCATATTAAACTGTCAAGACTTCTGGTTCATTATAACACAGTTGGGCCTATCCTGAATTCAGGTAGGTTAAACAACACTTGATCTCACTAGAGTAGGTGTGTGCAACTATTCACTGAGAGCGAGGACTTGGACTTAACCCTATTCTCAGTTAATAAGTCATTAGGAAAATAAAAAAGTCACAGCAAAGATATCAGAAGAAGAAAAAACAAAACCCCTTTCCTAATTGAAATTCGTGGCAGGCAGAAGGCAGCAAAGCAAGCAAGGGACCTTAACAGCTTCTGCCCCTTTTATACTCTATCTAGGCTACAAGGACTAGGGTGGCACCAAACCAATCAGTGGACTGATTTAGTAATCACACACCCTTAATCCCAGCATCACACACTCTAGATCCAGTCACCTCTGAAAAGCCCCACCTATGACCACATGAGGCATTGGAGGACATCTAGACACAAACCATAACAGGAATGCTTTGTTATATAACAACAGACATTGTAACTGGAAAAATTATTGTATAAGGTTCTTATGAGTAATACATGAGAACAAATATATAAAATTCCTAATACAGGTCTGAAATAGAGTAGATCCTCAATAAATGGTAGTTATCCACAATGTATCAATAACTAGAAATTGCCCCCAAATAGTATATTATTAATTTCTATATTTTATACTAGGAAAGATCATAATGAAGCATAAGGACAATAAAGCCCTGCCTTTCATACACATAGTCCATGTACTCAAATAAGCTAAGTTCTCAAACAATAAGGCTATACATTTTAAAATTAATAAAAGTAAGTATTAAACTATAATAGAAGCCTCTAGTGAGGACTACACTATATATTTTTTTCTTAGAATTACTATAGAAAGCATGAAGTTATTTCTTCTCTTTCTTTTTACTGATCTACTGCTTGCCGACTCTGAACTACACAAACCCTAAATGTGCTGACTTAAATTTTACATGGGCATACATGGCATACACCCATGTAGGTAGGTAACCTTGATTCAGGCATGCACTACTGCAATGCAAATTTTAAAATTTGGAATAATTACTTGCAATACAAACTGGACACTGGATCAATACCTCTAAATACAAACAACTCTTAAGTTGAGCAGGGAGAAATTGTGGGTGAGGAGAAAGAATGAATGAGAAGGAGTGATCAGAGTATGTTAAATGCATGCATAAAATTCCAAAATGAAACCACTAGTGTGCACAAATAATATGTACTGTTAAAAATAATAAGACAAAGAACTCATACATTAATAAGGAAATAGTATCTCAGTAGAAAATTGGCATGTTACAAATGTAGAAATACACATGCTCAAAAGTAAATGAAAACATGTCTAACATTGTTGAATGTCAAAGATATAGAAGAACTATTATTACTTGTACTTTCACAAAGAAACGAATAATTCACAGTACTGGTGAAGGCTTACAAAATGGAGCACTGGAAGGGAGTGGAAAGCAGTCTGACAGAATGTATTTTATGATGACCTCCATTTACAACTGCTCCAAAGAAAATGCACTGTGTGTAAATTTATGACATGTGCAGATCTCTATGTGGAAAGTTACAAACATTGATTAGAGGAACCAAAGGCAACAAATAAGTAGAGATACTTACATTTATGGGTTGAAAGACTCAGTAAAGATAGCAATTCTCCCCCAAATGCTACGCATGCACCTAACATAATTCCTATCAATAATTCCCTATTCTCTTCATAGGCTGCCACGACCTACGCAGCTCCAGATGTTCTTCCAGGTGTGCAGGGGGGGAGGGGAGGGAGGATGATGAAAGGATGAGAAAAAAAGAGATGAGAACTGGGATCAGGTGGAGCCCTTACTCTCCTGATGAGTGGAAAGGAGCTGCCCCTTCACTGTAGGGGCGTTTATTTATACATTTAACAACTTAAGATCACATGACATCCCATTGCCTAGTAATCTGCATGTATGGCAACCTATGGGCCTGAATTTTGGGGCTCAGAGTCACTTGTTTCTGCAGTTTGCCTCAGGTGGTCTTCGTTCTCTGACCTGGCTGGCTGGCTCTTGCAGGTGTGGTGAATTTCCAGCTCCCAACCTCAGGCCACCATCTTACCTTTTGTGTTTATGTAATTGATCATTCTAAGTGCATCACTGAGTGGAATCATATAGTGTGTGTCCTTCTGTGCCAGAAATAATGTCTGACATATTGTGCCATGTGTCAGAATCAGCTTCCTCTTTAAGATTAAACAATATCCTATTGTATTTAGAGGCTATATTTGATTTATTTCTTCATCTGTCATCTTTTGATGGACTTTGGAGTTTCCTCTAAGTTTGCGAACAATATCGTTATGAACATGAACATAGCATGTGTATCTTAACTCAAAATGAGTCCTAGAATTAAGTATAAAATGAGAACTTCTTGGCAGTATTGGATTGAAGTCAGTGCCTTGCACATGCTAGGCATATGCTCTATCACTGTGCTACTTCCCAGCCATAAATTATAAAACTTCTAGAAAAAATATCAGAGAAAATCTTAAGGACACAGGACTAGATAAAAAGTTCTTAAGCTTGATGCGAAAAGTGTGAGCCATAACACTGGATTTCAAATGGCTTTTGTGTGAGAAAGGCACTGCTAAGGATGAAAAACTGCAGACTAGGAGAAAAATATTTGCAAACCACATATCTGACAAATGAAAAAAAAAGGAATAATATGTAACTTTTATGGGATGCTATGTTCTAGATATTGTTATATATAACAACTAATCCTCATGCTTCTCTCATCAAATATGAAATATTATTTTATTAATGAGAAACAAAGGCACCTAAACTCACACAGCAGAGCTGAGAGTTGTCCTGAGTCAACTCTGCCTTCACGTCACACGAAGGCACAAGTTGCCCTTGCCACCTGCTTATGGTGGTGAGTGATTGGAAAACATCTAAATGTCTGATGGGAAATGATTATGTCAATCATGAAAGAGCTGCAAAAGGTAATAGCATGAATCCATTCAAACGATGATGTATTTTGATTAAGAAAGATATGATATAAATATTTTTTAAAAAGTGAATGACAAAACTACTTACATGGCTCCATTTTAATTAGATCTTTACTGAGATATGTCAATGACATATTTATTTGATGGTCTGTGAGATGTCTGAAAGGATCACCAACATGTAACCTCTCTTGCATGTTTGGTGTTCTGATGACTTCAACTTTTGTGTTATCCCCTATCATGTGCCAGCACACTCACGCATGTGCGATGTGTGTTTGTGTGTGTGTGTGTGTGTTACTGAGAATTAAACTTATGGCCTTTGCAGTGAACTACATACTCAGAACAACATATGCATGTATGTATTTTTATTTTCAGACAGGGTCTTGCTAAGTACATAACTTTGCCCAGGCTGGGCTCAAAGTCATATTGGGATTATAAGTGTGCATCAACACTCTGGGCTTGTTTGAATTTTCTTCTCTTCTTTCTTTTCTTTTTTTCTTTCTTTACCTTTTTTTTTTTTTTTTTGCTTTTAACTTCAAGTCAACTGAATTTATTTTTTTTTTCAAAAAAAATGATTTTTATTGGTACAATTTAGGAATACATAATGATCACACATTAATCAAAGGAATTTGTACTTTGATTCTTTTACCCATTCTCCCCTCTCTTCAACCACTCTTCCCCTCCTTATTTACAAAAGCTTTGATTCCATTTTTCCTTCTTTTCATATTTTCTACTTTTCCCTTCTTTCCTTTTCCCCTCCCCTCCCTTGCTCCCCTTCCCATTTGAACATTTTTTTCCTATTTCACAATAC
Source organism: Cuniculus paca (assembly GCA_004365215.1). Taxonomy (NCBI): domain Eukaryota; kingdom Metazoa; phylum Chordata; class Mammalia; order Rodentia; family Cuniculidae; genus Cuniculus; species Cuniculus paca. The sequence goes on along the minus strand of RJWT010017136.1, from coordinate 461 downwards.
CTATTATACATTTTGGCCCTTATTTACACTTTGGTTTCTCACATCAGAAAACAATATGGTATTTACACATGTGCATCTGACTTACTTCACTTAAGGGTACGATCTCAGGTGCATTCATTTAGCCAGAAATGTCTCAAGTTTATCCTTCTTTATAGCAGAGTAGTACTCCACTGTATAAAAAAACCACATCTTTGTCCATTCATCAGTTGATAGGCATTTTGGCTGTTTCCAAGATGCAGCTATTAAAAACTATGCTGTGATAAATGTGGGTGTGCATATATCGCTGTGGTATGATGCTTTTAGTTCTTTCAGGAAGACACTGAGAAGGGGAACAGATGGATCAAATGGGAGCTCTAGTTTCAGTTTTTTGAGGAATTTCAACACTGATTTTCACAGTGATTGCACCAACAGTCCACATTCCACAGTCTAGTGGACAAGGGTTCCTTTTTCCCCACAACCCC
>RJWT010017135.1:0-19498 GCA_004365215.1 Cuniculus paca | reverse complement strand
TTGCTTACTGCTGCCTTGAAGTGTTGCCCCAGTGCCATGCCACCCTGCCTTGGAACCAGCTGATTACGGACTGAAATCTCCAGAAACTGTAAACTAAATAAACCTTTCCTTGCTTCACTTTGGATCTCAAGTGTTTTGTCCCAGCAATGAGAGAAAAGTAACCAAGACACTTTCCCAGCCCTGAAAACAGCCATTTCTTAGAAAAGAGCTTGACTTTTTCAGTAATTCAATAATAACAACAGTAATGATAATAACAATAAAATGTTTAAATAAGTACAATTTTGATATACACTTCTTAAAAGATTATTCACTAATTATTAAAGAAGTGTAAACTGAAAAATCACACTACTACATATCCAATAGGACAGCTAAAATAGAAAAGATTGACCCTATCAAGTTTTGGTTAGGATGTGGTACAACCCTAACTGCAGTATGTTGCAGGAGTGAATAAAAAACTAAACAGTTGCTTTGAAAAGCGGGTGGCAGTATCTTATAAGGTTTAATATACACTTATTACTATTCAGAAATCCCATTTTTACTCATTTACTCTTGAGAAATGAAAACAAATGCCTACACAAAGACTTGTACATGAGTGTTCATAGCAGCATTATTATGATAGCTAAAACAATCCAATATTCATTATCTGAGGAATAGATAAACAAATTTTGTGGTACATGATGGAATAGCTTCCAGCAATAAAACATAGTAAAATATTAATACATGCAGCAGTGTGGATGAATCTCAAAAACATTATGCTAAGTCAAAGCTCAAATGATTGCGCAGTCCATAATACTGCTTTTATGAAATTTTAAGACAATACCAGCGATAGAATAAGATTAGTTCTATTCTGATGTTGAATGTGGGAAAGGGATCAACTGCAACAGGACATAAGGAAACGTTTAGGCTTATAGAAATGCTCTGTATTTTATAGAAACATCATTATGTACTTTATATAAGTATTATTTCAATTCCTTCTAAAGGTATTTAGAAATATTTTATAGAAGTAACATTATATTGGTGGTTACACAACTATATTATTAGTCCAATTATCAGTCTCTACACTTAACATCAATGATGCTTTGTATGCATATATGTCTCTGACTTCTCAATAACCAAATTATATTTAAAGAATCAAAAAATATACTCTGAATATCACTTCATTTACATGGCTAAAGACTTAAAGCCTTCAAGTTGTTCTTGGGAAAAGAGAACTTCTGATTTGCTAAATCCTGTTTATCTTCTATATTTATAGCCAAACATCTTAAAAGACATTTGTATACATGTTCTTCTCTCCATACTTCCTCTCATTGACATTTCAATCCAGGATTATGCAGCTACACTGCAGTGAAATTTCATTTGTCCTTTTTGCCAAACACCAAGTGTTTAGCGTCATATCCAAAAGACTGTAACTCTCAGCTATAATCAAGTGTAAATTGCTTCTTATATCTCAAAACATTCTCTCTCTTTAACTCTAAGATATTTCAAAATGCTCATTTCTCCTCACCTGATAGTTACTTTTTTCTGCTACGTTCTAAAGTTTTGAATTCTCTATCATGGAAGCACTGGAGTGTAGAAGAACCTAGTCAACACAAATTAGGATTTGTGACACAGCCTCTAGCTTCAAAGTTAGATACACAGGTGTCTCCTTAAAGTTCATGACAGAGATATGAAAGGTCTCAAAATTGACAGTTACAAAACTGATGTCTTCATTCTCTCCTATCCTTTACTCAACACCTGTCTTTTGTGTACCTGTGCTTGTTTCTCCCATGTTCTTAGATCTGAGAAAAAATACCAAGTACTTCGTTCATTAAACTTGAGATCCAGAGGCACCCTTCTTTTCACTATTTGCTATCGCCCTGCACTTAGCTTATTAGCAAATTTATTTCCTGTATGATTGCAAAATCTAAAGTCCCTTCTCATCATTTCCACTGCTACGAAGTACAAATCAAAATATTAGGACAAGAAATTCATAATCAGACATTCTTTCCACTGTTGTTCTGTTTCATTCTGTCCTCCAACTAGTCAGACAGGTCTCCAAACAAATAGTAAATGAATTACTTGTATCGTACCTTAGCAATTCCAATGATGTTGCAACCTTGTGCTAGCCCACAATGGGGAGCGTGAGCTAGCCCGTGCCTTTGTCTCTATCTGTACCTCCCCTCGGGTGATATTAACAGGGTGTCCCTTCTTAGTGCTTTGTCTGAAATAATACATCAGAGATTGTATCATCTCAGCTTTCAATTTAAAGCTTAACTTTCATCTTCTCAGAATACGTCTCCCAATTTTAATTTTTGTTGGCCTCATCTTATGTATTTATTCTTATTTCTGCTTATACATTTTATATTGATCATACTACTGTGGATTACATGAGAGCATGTATACACACACACACCCCACATAAACGTCTTGTTTTCCATTGTTTAGTGACCATCTAACCTGCCATATCAGGTTGCCAGGTACTCAGTAAAGATTCATTCAATAAAAACTTTTGCTTAAATTAGGAAAAAATTGTTCATTAATATTTATATGTTTTTCACTGTAATGATTTGGAATATGAGAATCAATGTTTCTCTAGGTACAATGGCACTGTTGTCTATCAAAACTTAAATTTATTTTTCTAAAATAAAATTTTAGAAATTTTCTGTTTTAACTTTTATGAACCTATGCCTGCTTTTCATATTATATCAGATGGATCCATGTAATGGCTCCAAAACTCCCTATGAATGAAGGTGAAGAAAATAAAGCTAAGACACTAAAGAGAGAGTAGAAGGAAAAAAAAGATGTGAGGGAAGAGTAAGTAAGTAGACAAGAAGGTAAAACAAAGACAAAGAAAACATGCCAATTAAAAACGAGAATTTTTTAAAAACTTAATATAATAGGGATGGGGATGTAGCTCAGTGGCCTAAGCACCTGCCTGGGAAGAGTGAGGTCATGAGTTCAATCCCCGGTGCTGCAAAAAAAAGAACAAAACAAAAAAACAAACAAAAAAAAACTTAATATAATAAATATCTGGTGGTAGTTGGTAATTTACTAAAAAAAAATGAGATAATTAGAAAGTAAATCAAGTTTTAAAAATAGTGACTCTAATTTAGGAAAGAGCAAAGACCAAAAGCCAGCTAATATTGTCATAGTGTTGAGATGCCTTGGCCATGTACTAATCATTTCTACAAAGATGCATGACAGGTAATGTTATTCATACATGTATAATTCCCTAAAATTCATATGAAAGGCCTGAAACTACCACATGCCTTGTGAAAATGCAGTTTTAGATCAATGGGATGTGAGAGCAAATCCATCGTTATATAAGTTATTATCACATTTCCTTTTATTCTAAAAGGTTGTTGGCAATGCATCTATTTGGAATAGGGACAGATTTAGATTATTAAACGTAGGCTTCCTCTTGAGCATTTCACTCAGTTCTTCATCATTTTTATCATCATTTGTCTTGTAAAAAGACAGTGAGGACTTATAAACTCACTATATTCGTACTTGTATAAGAAATGTTTTCTGCAATCATCTAGACATAATCTTGAACTCCCTCCACCCAGGATGGCTTTTGTTACCTTTGAAAGAAAAAAAATCTTTGAGTTATTTTTCCAACAATGATCTGAAATAATCGGTTAGGCCTCTTTGCACAGATTGGTCAAAGTAAACTTTTGTAAAATGACTGTTCATTTCCATTTATTGGGCTAAAAATTTAATGCCATGTTGAAATGCTTTTATTTGCCTTGCTAATAGTTTGAGAATTTGCTATAAACTTTAAAAAAGTAGTACTTAGTGCACAAGTGATGTTAATACGGTATCACCTGTTTTCTTGAATTCCTAATAAATTCACAAGCTATTTAATTTGTGATGACCTCGACAAACAAAAAACAGTTACAAATTCTGATTTAATGTTCCCCAAGTGTGTTTGTTTTGGCATTGTAACTATTCGACGACACTTAACATTGAGAAACGGTCTGAGAAATTGATTATTCTAGGCTATTTTAGACTACTTTCTAGATTTTGTTCCAACACTGGCTTACTTCACTACTTTATAAAGAATCTGGAAGAAAAGGGAATCTATCTCCAGTGATGGTCAAGGTCACCACTGTGAATTCACAAGTCTACTGCAACAAGGAGTCAGAGTCTAATCACAACCTCTATAATGCACAGGTAACACTGCTTTCTTTTCCAATGTTTGAGTTAATGTTTAACAGGGAAAAACAAATCATTCACTATGATGACCAAAGATAAAGGAAGAAAATTAAAATAAAAAATATTTACAAACTGAAGTTTACAAAAATACAAATGTTTTGAATGCTGAATTGTGGAAATGTGATCCTCTTTCAGTATCTTTGCAGGCCTGAGCCAGTAATTATTTTTATTCATTTAATAATGGAGATATTAAGAAACCAAAATTGCCTAAGTGATACAAATTAGTAAATAAGAAATGTTTTAACATCTTTATGAAATTCTCTACTGACAATTACAGCACATGAGTCATTTAATGGTAAAAGAATTCTTTTAGTTTCAAATGACTCGCATTGAATCAGCAACGCTGGCCTGGTAGAATCTCTTCTTATAAAATGTTTGATATCAGTTAATTGAACTGAATGTCTAAAAGAAATAACACATTATTCAATATTATTATTAAGACTCAAATTTTTCCAAATCAGATCCAGTTAATGAGGTAGTAAAATATGAGAGGCCTGTCCTCAATATTTTTCGTTTATCCACTGATTTCAAAGAAATAAATTTCACATGAGATATGTAAAATTCATGCATTAAAAAAATGCATGACATCAAGTTTTACATGTTTTGATATCTTATGTATTACTATTGCTTCTTGAGCATAGATCTAAATAGTCTTTCTTTGTAGAAATTCATTTTTAAGAAAATAATATTTAACCCATATAAATAAATTATTTCTGTAATATTACTGTTATGGTAAATACCTTGTACCAACCTGAGAAGTTTAGAAGTTTAACTGAGAGAGTCAGCAGGGAGTCAGGGTTCTTACTTTGTAAATATCCTCATCCTGTACAAGGGAGCAAGGAGATTTTGTAAGTGCTACACCTACCCTGAAAGGGGGGTAGTTTGTGTGCAATATAAGGGAGGATGAAAGGCTTGTTTTCCCCTTTTTTTGCTCTGGCTGCTGCCTTGAAGTGTTGCCCCTGTGCTGTGCCACCTTGCCTTGGAGTCAACTAATTATGGACTGAAATTTCCAGAAAGTGTGAGCTAAATAAACCTTTCCTTCCTTCACATTGGGTGTCAGGTATTTTGTCTCAGCAATGAGAGAAAAGTAATGAAGACAATTACTGAAAATAATTAAAAAACAATGAGGCAATTATTACTGATTAATTGCTATATAATACCATTTGTTCTATCTTCCTATTAAAAGAAAACATGAAAAGAAAAACTTCAGATCTTCAGATTGTCAAGTGGTGTATGGAAAGACATTTGGTATAACTACTTTATAGCTTCACATACTGTAATTTGTCATTGTTTTCACATGTAAATTAAATAAAACACTCTTGGCAAAAAGCTGAATTTCTGTAGGAATATGTAAAATACTAAGAAAAGAGTGATAAAATGAATTCTTAGTAATGTTCAAAGATGTCAGTTTCCTGTGGTACTGTTTGGTGCTATATATTTATGGCATATATCAACCAAGAGTCAGTAAAGGAAACAAAACCACATTAAATATTTGGTAGAAGAGATTGAATAGAAGAAACCTAATACGTTTTTGTAACGTGACTCGGAAATCCCTAGAAGGGACCTTGCCTGGCTTCTGCTGGTACATGGCTGAAAGAGGAGAAATGAGTGACTGAATGTTGATGACCCTGGGCACAGAAAATCTTCAAAAGCTTGAGTCTATAACCACCCGTCACTAGTAGAAAGTAGAATTCTGCAAGTGGGCAAGCTATAACATACAACATATCAACAGATAAGCCAGTAGCATTACCATATGCCAGTAGTGAATTTTCTGAAATAAAAATCAAATGAGCAATATAATTTCTAATAGCTAATAAAATTAACTACCTAGGAATAAACTTAACCAAGGTGAAAAATCTCTACAATGTTAACTATAAAGCACTGATGAAAGAAGTTGAACAGAACACAAAAAAATGGAAAGATATCCAGTGTTTATGGATTGAAAGATCAGTATTGTTAAATTGTCCATTCTAACCAAAGTGATTTATAGATTCTGTGTGATACCTATTAAAATATCACTGAATTTCTTTATACTAACAGAAAAACTTCTAAAATTTATATGAAATCACAACAAAACCAAAATAGATAAACCATTTTAGGCAAAAATAACAAAACAGGAGGGATTATGCTACCTGGCTTCAAAAACATACTTCAAAGCTGTAATCATCAAAACTGCCTTCTATTTGCATAAAACCAAGCAAATTAACTAAGAGAACAGATTGGAGGACCTAGATATAAATGCACACATCTGTGGCAATTTTTTTTTCTTATTAAGGATCAAACTCATGACCTTGAACTTGCCAAGCAGGTGCTTATGCTGCTGCACTAAATCCCTGGACAAAACTATGTTTTTAGAGGTGCTAAAAGCACACATTGGAGGAAAGACAGCCATTTTAATAAAAGTTTTGGGAAAATTGGATATCCATGTGCAAGAGAGTAAAGTTAGACCCCTATCTCTCATCAGTTTCAGAAATAGACATATGAAACTACATTAAACTAAAAACTCTGCACAAGAAAAAAGAAAAACCCATTAAACTGAGTGCATAGACAACATAGAGAATTTGAGACAATATTTGCAATGTACACATCTGACAAATGGTTGCAAACCAGAATATGCAAGAAACTTTTAAAAACTTAGTAACAGAAAACAAATAAAAGGATTTAAAAATTAATAATATATCTAAATAGAGAATTTACAGAAAAACAACATACAAAGGACCAATAGCTACATGATAAACAATGTCAACAGTCATTAGAGAAATAGAAATGAAGTTAAGAATTATCATCACCCCATGAAGAATGGCTAATATGAAAAAGACTTCAAATAACAAGTGTCAGGGAGTACATGGGTAAAAAAGGAAACTTGCACACTGTTGGTGGGAATGTAAGTTTGGCTATTATGGAAAATGATAAAGAGGTTCTCAAACAATTAAAAATAGAATGCCAGATGGTCAGTTCCACTACTGGGTTCGTATTCAAAGAAAGCAAATTGTATGTTTAAGACAAATCTGCACACTGATTTTTATTGAAGAATTATTCACGATAGCCAATAAATATGAACAAACTAAGTGTGTATCAGCTGATGAATGGAAAAAGAAAATATGGTGAACATAAACAATGGAATGCTATTCAGCTATGAAGGGAGTGAAATTCTGTCATTTACTACAACACCAAAGGAGCTTGAGATCATTATGTTAAGTGAGAGGAATTAAGCACATAGAAAAGTACTGCATGATTTCACACACAGAACTCTGAAAAACTTGATCTACCAGAAATTGAGGGTAGAATGTAGTTACTGAAAAGTTCAGTGGAGAAGCATTAATCAATGGGCACTAAGTTGTAGTAGCAGCATAAAGTTCTGGTATTTCTTTGTCCTTTATAGTTTCAAAAAGCTAGAAGAAAGGATTTTTGAAAAAGGATTTTGTGCCATGTGGTAGTCAACCATGGTGTCAATTTGAGTAAGAAATACCCAGGTGCTTTGGCTTAACATAGACAGTTCTGGGTGTGTATGAGTGATAGACTTACTGAAGAAACAAGGTCCCCCTGGGTGTGGGTGGCACCAATAGACATGTGGCTTAGATGGAAAAAACAGAAAAGAAGAAGGAAACTTCACTTCAGTGTGTTCTGAGTAGCTCCAGTCTCTGCCATCGCCTTTGGACCTCTCTCCAGACCTCCAGTACCAGCTCTTCAACCTTGTAGCATAGACTGTCTAGCCTTTCAGTGCAGACCCTCTGACTTCCTGATACTGACTCACATGAAATAAAGCAGCAAGCTTCAGGACTTCAAATTTTGACTGGATCATTCAGTTCTTCAGTGTACGGAGAGCTCTTTTGAATCCTTGCACACCTTACTCTGCAGGTGGTCATATAATAAATATTATATATATTTCAAACATTTCATGTTACTCAATAAATATATACAATTTTATGTTACATGTTTAAGTTCAAAATTTTAAAAATAGAAAAATTGCTAAATGAAAATAATTAGCAGATCATGTGTATTTTCTCTGTTCAAATGGACATCCTACTATATTTGCAATTACCTTTATATAAGGTCCCTAAAGTGAATAAATTAAAAAGGTCTTTTACAGTAAATTTTAGATGCCCAAGGAGCATGTTGGGGATTTTATGCTTGGGGATAGAATATAATCTTATTATAATACTTGTTGCATTTTTCCTAATTTGTTAAGTGAATACTATTCTTCTTCTTCCACTAAAATGCAGTTTTTATAGGTTCCTAATGTTTCTGGTACATAGCATGTTTGCTACATGGTAAGTGTTCATGAAGTGTGAGTAAAATGAGAACATAAATTGATTCAGAAAATCATCTGGGATTTGAGATAATATTGTATCTTTTCATAACATTAAGGAAATTGGGCTGGGGATTTAGCTCAGTGGTTCAAGCGCTTGCTTGGTAAGCCCAAGGTTGAGAGTTCGATCCCTTGTACAAAAAAAAAAAAAAATTAAGGAAATAATTTTCTTCATATTTCCCAGTATTTGTTAGACATTTTGGTCCTTATTTGCCCTTTCAGTTTCTCCCACCACAGACACAATGTGATATTTAAACATGTGTGTTGATTTATTTTACTTAAGAGTACAAAATACATAAAATATTATGGGAAATAGAAAGAAAATATTCTAACAGGAAGGGGAACAGGAAATGGGGGAGGAAGGAAGTGAAAAGAAAAAAAGAATGGAAGGAAGAAAGTGGAAATAAATTTTTTGTAAATAAGGAGAGGAAGAGGAGTTAAAGGAAGGAAAGGGAGTTAGAGAAACAAAAAGAATCAAGAAATATCATGTGCAGGTACACGTTTTCTCTAATGAATGTGTTCATTACATATACATAAAATGTACCAATAAAATTAATTAAAAAATTAAGTAGTTAAATCTTCTGCTGCTCTTTCCCAAATTCAGCTTTTAACTGAAATGAGAGAAAGGCTCTCTCAATTAAACATCAAGACAATTAAAAAGAATCTCAATCAATATTTAGCCAAAATGAAAAGACTAAGGACAAAAGAATGTAGAATATTTTTTTCTGTTTGTTATTCTTGATAGTACAACATTGAAAACCCAATGATTTATTTAAATTTAGTGACAGAATCCTTTACCCATGTGTATCTACCTATGTAGGCAACTTGAAAAACGTTTATTGTAAAGGATAATTAGAGTATTGTTACTTTTCTCCAAAGCAGTCAACAGTTTCATTTTTTACCTTTCATTACATTTGACTTCTTAAATCATTCTGCAAAGGAAATTTCATGCATACTCCCACATTTTCCACCTTTAACTGAACTTCATTGCCACGACATTTCTCTTTATTGTAATACTATGGGGACTTGATTCTGCTGTAATCATGAAATCATCAAGTCTAAGCTTGAAGTTAAATTACTTATCTTGAACTTTAGAGCTGTATTTTCCAATGAGGTGCCATAAAACCTTAACTGAGAATTCTGTTTTCATCTTTTTAGACTAAAATTGATATGAGTGGAGAAAACAATCTGAAGGAAGTTAATTTTCTTCCTTGTCTCTGTTGTTCTGATGTTTTGACTTTTTGATAATAAGGTCAACCATAATTACAGTATGTGAAAGTCATAGGCACGTAGTTGTAAATTTTATACATGAGATTGATTCTGTCCTTTACTCACATAGGATGAGATATTTGAGGTAGCACTGGAGCTATTGGAGTTTCTGTAACTGGGTAATTATTCTAAAAATTGGTAGCATATTACAAATACTGATTAGGTTCACAGATTCTGTAATTCAGGAATTTAGAAATCCACAGTACAGAAAGACGTCTCTAACCCACTATATTCTAGAGACTCAATTGGTACATTCATACTGCTTAAGCTGTGAGACTGATGTCCTAGGGCATCTCTATTTTGATGTAGACAGTCCAAGAGCTGTTTCCAAGATGACAGCAAGTGGAATCCATATGTCCTGCATATAAGCATAGATCTCATAACTTGATGGAGAAGCATTTAAATTGTAAACAAGAAGAGAATACAGCATATGATATATGTTGTTGTGACCATCTTTGGAAAACACAATCTGTCACAGAGAATATTACTTTCTGAATATGTAGCTACTCTGCTATGTTTTACAGATTTATCATAAGAAAAGATTATTTGTTAAAGTTATTAATAACACCATCTTACTAGATGGGAAAGCTGTGATTTAGAGATGTTAAGAAAGTTTCCAGTATAATTGTATTAATTTTTTTCTGTAAGATACTTGCAAAGCCTCTTTGTGCCATGTGCCATACGAAGTTCTGGATAAGACAGAAATCCAAACTGCAGAGAATTTAAGAGGTAATACAAAAAATAAATTGTTTAAATTGTAAAATAAATTGTTTTAAAGCAGAAATATCTGACACCTGTCTCTAGGTGGAGAGGGATTCTGATTTAGTGTGCTAGGTCCAGTAAAGAAGTGATGGAGTTGGCCCCAAAAGCTGAGGTGAAAAAGAAGTGGAATCTAAAATGCTTGATTGAGGGACAAAGACACTGTAAGTGAAGGTGATAACAATCTGATGCAAGTGTGTACAGATAAGGTGCATTAAACCAAGCCAATTCTCAGGAGAAGAGGCAAAGAAGGTCGAGACCAAAGAGGTTCTGCAAAGCTTTGAAACACATTTTTTAAGAATCTATTCTGAAAAACAGAATGTTTTATTTCTCTCTCTGTAAAATTCATATGCTTAAAAGACAATTACAAATAGTGTGCAATTTAACTAGTTACTTTGGGAGTGATGTATATATTAGATTCATATTCAACTTTATCCCCAAGGATGTTTTATGGGAGACACACACACTTTTTATTGTAGTACATTCTGAGGAACATAGTGTTGTAGAAATAATATGATATTTCTTCTGCCCATCTCACTCATGTCATGCTGCATATAACCTGAGAATTATCACAGCCCTCTGACTTATGGTTTAAATAAACTCTCATTGGACTTCTGAGTCATACTGCTTTAAATTTAGAATTTGGAAGAATTAGTGTTTGTGCCACATTAAATTTTTATATCTATCTCTATCTCATATTCTGGTGAGGAGAGAATAACAAGCACAATTACATAATATACTAGCTGTTGAAGTAGCCTTTTCCTTTTACATTTAATGTGATATATTCTATAAAGATATTTTTTAAAATGGAAGTATCAAGAATTATCCTAATTTAAACATGGCGCATAGTATTATAATTTAAAAAATATGTTCTACTGTTATTTTAACCAGGATATGCATGCCATTATTTGTGTAGATATTGTTTGAACTTTACTTTTAGTTTCTTGTTTAAGACAGTGAGGTCTGGTAAAACTATTTCCAGTCTTTTATTTGTCATACAGGCATAATCAATTTACTTGAAGATTTGATAGAATTTCTTGTGAAAGTTATAGAGTCTACAGTTTATTTAAGAAGAAATTTTATGACAAATAGATCACCGTTTTATATTTTTCAGGTTTATTTATCTAATAAATTTCTTAATGTTTCCTTAAATGATAAGATTGATCTACATGAACCATGTTATGCTGAGGATATAGCAAAAATACAAGCTTCATTCAAATCATATGTTTAGAAAAAGGCAAAGACAAATTTCAGAGAACACTGTGAGAATGGATGCCTTTTCCAGAAGTAATTGGAATGAAATCTTTGAGAAACAAAAATGATTTTTTCCTAAGTTTTGGGCAAAATAATTGGTTTTATCAATGAATCAAAATAAAGAACAGAAAAACACAGGTACCTGTGAATATATCATTTGCACAAGAAATAGAATGAGGCTCACCATTTTAGTGACCTCTAAACACTTTTGGATGTGCATTTGCTTCGTGTTGGCCACTGAAATGAAACAGCAGATGAGAGTTTCTGGCAACGCTAATTGCTCGATTGGGCTCAGGAAACATAGGTAATCTATCACAATGTCTACTTCCATTTAGGTTGGCTTCTGAAAATGAAGTTGAGAATCCAGCATTTTCATAAAATTAGATGATTGTCGTTGCACTCTATAGGCATCTGGGGCTGTGGAGGTGGAAAACTCTCAAGTGGATGTAGGAAATGTTGAGTGTGCAGGTGAGAGTGAAGCTGGAACAAGGACTGCGGTTCTCACGAAGCCCGAATGGGTGGATGTAAGGAATAAGAGAACGACAGGGACAGAGCAGGATACTATGAAGTTGGAGTATCCATTTTTCTAAGAAGATAACATTTTACCTGATGTTCTGCAAAGTTGTCCTCCAAATATGTTTTTGTATATTCAGTTGTGGCTGGGACACAGTCTCATCTATAAGACCCAGTCTCCATTGCACAAGTGTGGGATAGTTTCCTATCCAGCTGTAAGCAATGAATCTACCTACAGCAAATGGAGACACACTGGAGGTAAGTCATGAAGAGATGCAGACATTTCCTGAGGAAATAGGGAAAGAGCTGTGACCAAATATGATTTGAGGAATTGTCAGACCAAGAATAAAGCCCTCCTGAATCTGTTGAGATTTAATGGATAGCAGCTCCAGTTATTTTTTATTTTTCACTTGGTTTGGCTTGTTGGTTGTTTTTTTTTTTTTGTGGCACCGGGGATTGAACTCACGACCTTGTGCTTGCTGGGCAGGCACTTAGACCGCTGAGCTAGATCCCCAGCCTTGTTGGTTGTTCTTGTTATTTTTTGCATTAACTCAATGAACCAATATTTTTTTGAGGAAAACAATAGCAGTTTTGAAGAAATTAATTTGCAAAGTCATAGAATTATCAGGGAAAAGGGTATTTTGATACATCTGACAGTAAAAGTTAGCAGGAAAGTTTTCAATGCAGTGTTCCACTGCCACCACCATCATTACTGTTGCTGTTACTATACAGGGACTTCAAGTTAGGAAGCAGGAATCTACAAGGTGTGGTCCAGCCCTGTGAGCAATCTGTATGTCAGATTTAACAGTGAAGCATTGATCCTAGAGAACTGAAGTCTTTATGAAAAAGGAATGCTTGCAAGAGTACTCAGCCAAGGTTGCAATTAGAACACCCCCAAGAAAAACAAAATAAAACAGTATGTGTACAATTGATTAACTGTATTTAAAAAAAAGATTGACAGTGACACTATTTGCTAATGCGAATGCTTACAAAACCCCTTTCTTTCTCTTTCTCCCGAGAATGAATTGATTAATCCTTACTTCGTACCTTTCAACCATACATAAAGACACATAAATAAAGTTTGGTGCAGTTCTTTCAACTTGCCTATTCTGCCTGCCCTGAGAGTGTGTTTTTGCTTTCCCTAATTGCCTGTACATCATTGTATTATTATATAAAATTTCCCTTGGTGATTTATCTCAGGGCATGCCTGCTTTTCAGTTCTTTTATTGGAGGAACAGACATGTCCAGACTGAGCTAAATCTCCAGCCTATCCCTAGAGGGATCCTTCGGTCATCTGCCTGGTAAAGTTATTGATGGCATTTTGGTTGGTTCCACTTCCTGAGGCACAAGAATTGTTTCAAGCATATTCTAATATTTCAAAATTTCATGGTGCCTTTAGCTAGTTAAAAAGCAGAGCTGAATAAGTTTCTTTGGTCTATGTGAGTGCATGGTCTTGTAGGTGTCACACTGTTAGAGAATCCCACAGGCAGGGCTAGAAGTTACCAGATATTTTCTAGTACATCAAGATAGTCATCCACTTTTTCAGGATTTCTAGTCCCTTAAAGGCATCTTAGAGTCTTGCACAGGTATTTCCAGGAAACAATTGATAAATTTCTTAAGTCAGGACAGTCTAATGTGACTATGGTTTCAGAAGTAAGCCAATGAGATAGCTCCTGATCATTTTTGTTATTATTAATAAATTGTTATTACAGAAGTCATATATATATGATAATTAAGCACACTTTGTTCACACAAAGAGATAAATGATTAGAAAAATTTCTCACTTATTAATATGTTTTGAAGTTCTTTAGCATGTATAGATTTGCTACAGTTATTTTAAGGACTGCATAGGGATTTACCACCTGGTAATACAACTACATTGTCTAAGCTGATTGCTGCTTCCCTCTTAAATATGCTCCAAGCTTTTGAGACTAATTCTTCTTAGTCTACCTTTACATAGGCAATTCTGTTACTTAATAGTCAATCAATCTTGGAATAGTTCTTTTCTGTGTATTTTATCTGTTTCTCTCTTTTTGGTTGTCTAATGACTTGTAGTCATTATGTAGTCTAATGAATTTCAATGTTATATTCAATGTTCTATTCCAATGACTCCCAAAATTTTATTTTCTGTGCTAGTATTTCCATTATGCTCCGGACCCTATATCAGTGTCTATTAGGATTCCCCAAAATTTCACAAATAAAAACAGAATTTTCATTTCTTCTGCAAATAAGAATTCCAAATTCCCTCTGAAAATTCAATGTTTGAGGCTACTGAAGCAAACTGAAAAAAAATGAGATATGGAAAAAGTATAGAGATTTATTAGTGTCCACATGTGCAAGGGAGTCATGTAAAATATGAAAACTCAAAAGGTCAGGTGGCTGGAGGATAAATACTTTCTAAAATGAAACCCATACTGAGAAATATGAGCTAAGCAATATTGAGTTATCACTCACCTTCTAGACTCTATCTCATGGAACTTTCCACCAAAACTGTGAACTGTCTTGTCTGACTAGTTTCTTCCTCTGATTAAAGATAGAATGACTAAAAACCACATTTCCTGGACTCTCAGCTTTGTTTCTTAGTGAATATATAGACTTATTATTGGATGCATTTAAAAGTAGAAAAAATTTACAGGTAAATGAGTATCTTCCTGTCCACTTGGGCTTTTTCTTCTGTTAAGCAAGTTTGAGGTCTCAAAGGATTCTGACAGCAGTGTTAAGGGCCCTGTTTGCTGGAGGTACAGATGCAGGTGTGGTGGCTGCAGTAGCCAAGTTTGCTTTTCAGTGCCTGATCTTCAGTTTTGTGTGTGTAGAGCACCAGAAGCTGATAACTTTCCTTGACACGCTGCCTAAGAGGTTTGGCAGCATGAAATGGAACTCAGTAAATGGAATGGCAGTCTCAAAACTCACAGCTCCCCTTGTAGGCCAGTTTTCCGAAATGTTGATAGTCATTCCTGGAAAGTCGAATGAAGGCCTACTCTTCTGAAAATATTAAATCCCCTAATTATCCTTAAAATTCTTCTTATTTAAAAGACCTATAATACTGGCTTTCACTGGAATAGAAAATGTACTGAAACATATCAAAGTTATCTGCATAACTGTCTCTGAACTGACTGTTATCTGGGACACCCTATACTCAAACTTTGCAGACCCACTCTTGATAAGTCTTCTAGCTTTCAGTGGATTATCACTTCCCTCAGAAAGTTGCTTTTGAGCTCGTAACCAAAGCTGTTCCTGTCACTGAACAAAGGCTCAATCTGCTCCATACCTGATAGAAGCCAATTAAGGAGAAGAGATCAAGGTACAAGTAGAGAAAGAACTTTATTAGGATGAACTAGCTAATTGGAAAGGATCATTTTGTCTTACAACCACAAGTGAAGAACTTATATAGGAAATTCAAGAAAGTATATTTATAATCACAGATGGGTGGGTGCGAGAAGAATCATTAATCTTGCAGTGGTCCACTTCTTTGATGCACACTGAGTTATCTCATCACCAGATGTTCTGGGTTGTGTAAAGATTATTGATAAGGAGCTGAGGCTACAAGTTAATATTTTAGATGTGTCTATGCTCATAATTTAGAATGCTGGGAAAGAGTAGAGAAAATTTTTTAAAAGTTTTCAAAGGATAAGTTAGCCCAATGGATGGCTTTAATCCCCTCAACATCTCACCCTAATGTCATTGTCTTCACAATATTTATCATTATAAAATATAACAAAATACTTCAGGCTGGGTAAATTATAAATAATAGAAATTTATTTCTTATGTTCTGGAGGCTACAAAGTCTAGGCAGCCGTTGTGTCTGGTGAAGGCATGCTTTCTTGTGGATGATACAGTTCTGAGGGTTTCCTTTGTTTTAAGTCTTTTCGCAATTTAAACCGAGTTTATTCATACTACATAAAACGTATGCATGTATCAGGTTGGCACCATGTGAAGGTTCAGTACATGTAAATTGCATAATGTCTAAACAAATATGTCACCTCAAACATTTATCATTCCATGATGGTGAAAAAAAATGGAAAAAATTATTTTATCACACAATGTGAAATGAATTTCACAATGACAAAATTATTTCATTGAGGTGACAGGTGTCAGTTCAAAATTCTTTTTTTTTTTTTAGTTCAAAATTCTTATTCAGTTTTCTTGAATATGCAGGATATTACCATATAAAGTAGACCTACTATACAAATTGCAAAGTTGAAATTTTCTGCATATTTAGCTATATCTTAGTACTCACTCATAAATCTTTCTGCATCCTTCTTTTCACTATATTCTCCCTTTTCACTATATTCTCTTCTTTTCACTATATTCTAGTAAGGACTTGCTTACACTAATTTCTGAGATCAACTTTTTGTGTTCCATACCTGAAAGAGATCATGTTAAATTTGTCTTTCTCTGCCTGGCTAGTTTTACTTAGCATCATCTTTATTTCTGACAAGATGTATACTTTGTAAACATTTTCTCCCCTTCTATGAGTTGTGTCTTCACTCTGATGACTATTTCTTTTGCTGCATAAAAGGTTTTCAGTTTGATGTAATCTGATTTATTTATTTTTGCTTTTGTTTCATGTACATTTGGGCTTCTGTCCAAAAAGCCCTTGTGTATTCCAATTTTTGAAGTATTTTCATGGGATCTCCTTATGATCTCCATTCATAAAGGTCTGCCCTAGTAACCTAATTACCTCCTCAAAAGTTCCATCTCCTAACATCTGGCCTCAAAATTGTGGATTCCCACATTTGAAATTTGGGAGGACATAAACAGAATATAGAAGCATCTCTGCAAAGAATGTCTTTGTAGAGTTATGCAATCTCTATGTTTTCACGTAAGATTTTAGGGTAAAGAGTATTTTTATTCTAATATTCATGATTAAATCCCCTTTAAAGATATTACACCAATTTCTACTTCCATGAATGATATATAAGTATTTAATCAACTTGAATCCCAAGCTTAAATATTAAATATTACCACAATTTTAGTTTAGTGCCAACCTAAGATTAAAAAATGGATGATATTGCAATATAATTTCTGTTATTAAATTATAAGTTAAGTTAAGGGTATGTTTATGTTGATTAACATTTTGTAGTTATCTTTATAATTACATGTACTTTGTCCATTTTCTACTTTTATACAAATTCCTTGTTCATTAACACAGTTAATATTTGTCACATATGTTAGAAATTTAAAATTAATCTTTTGATTTTCTTTTTACATTTTCAAATGTGACTACTCGTACATACAGTATTTAGCAGTGAAATTTCTTTCTTTCTTGTGTAGACTTTGTTCATTTCTTATTCCCCACACTAGTCTTCTTTAGAATTTCATTTCCATGGTAGTGCTTTTGACTGTATTTCAGGCTTAAGAGAATTTCTGCAATGAGATAGCCATGCATTTCTAAGGACAATAGTTTTGATTTCCTATGTTTGAAACAATCATTCTAGCATAAACTGTGGTTGGATTTTAAAAGATTTTCCATTTTCTTTGCCTCTATTACTCTTTTGTCCTCCTACCTTTATTGTGATTGTTTGTCAACATCATTTAAAGCCAAGTTTGATTATAGGCAACAGAGAATAAAAAGGACAGTAGTACAAATGATGTAAACAGTTATAAACAGTCCAAGGATGACAAGTATGTGTATTCCACAAAATCCTGGGACAATCAGACTTTCACAATTCATTTATATATATGTAAAGATATACCATATATTATGTGCTATATATTATTTATACATTGTATTATATACATAATTAATATAGTATAAATTATAAGACCAGAATATTTAATGATGTATGATATATAATTATTTATAAGACATGATATACATTTTCTCAGTTATTAACATGTTTTGAAGTTCCATATTTGCATTTATAGATTTGCAACAGTTATTTTAAGTACTGCATAGAAACCTACTGTATGTTTTTATGGATCCTCATTGAAATAATCCCTCATAATCATGTCCTGAAAGAAGGTGTGGGCAAATATTCATGTTCTGAGACCTAGAGTGATTAGAGAGGAATGGAGTTCAACCATCTGACCTCTCCAAAGGAGTATTTGAAACCTGTTGTAGGACAGTTTTGCTTTAGAAATCCTTACACAGTATTTAATAAGCTATCAACTTTTAGGAATACTAGAAATTTTCCACTCTTGCTAGACATTCTCCTTGATATAAATGGAGAAAACAGAAACGATTAATTTTATCTGAATTTGTAGTTTTTATTTTGTCCTTTTCCCTTTCTTTCCTTTTTATTCAGCTCTTTTAAGTTTTTTTACTCCTTTTCTCCCACCAAGGGCCCAGGAGATATTTATTGGAAATTATGTGGTTTTGAAAATTTATTTTGACACATTCTTTATATTTAAAGGTAGCCAACACAAGTGAGAAAGCCACAATTCACTGATAACAATTAAGTGATGAGAAACTCACTTTTTATTTCAGTACATACATCAGGCATCTGATTACCAAGTCCTGGATAAGGTTAGTGAGTCTTAGAAATAAAATTCAAAATCTCAGTGGACAAAGATATGCTAGATTTTGATACAACTAAATATTGTCATGTATTGGAGTTACAATTTTGTAGACCTTTCTAAATTTTTATTTTATTGATAGGATTTTGACATGAGCATAATTGATGTATAACTATATTTATTTCAAAAATTAGGATAAAAGACACAATGAAGTGTGTTTTCTCAAATTCATGCATGCACTTAAAAGTGAATTTGAAATAGAACCTTCAGTCATGTTTTTCTATTACATTAGAAAATCACATATGCCGGGCGTGGTGGCTCACGCCTGTAATCCCAGCCCTCAGGAGGCTGAGACAGGAGGATCGTTGTGAGTTCGAGACCAGCCTGGGCCACAAAGTGAGCTCAAGGCCAGCCTGAATGGCATAGACAAGGGCTGGGGTTCTAGCTCAGCGGCCTAAGAGCTTGCCTGGCAAGCGCAAGGTTATGAGTTCAATCCCTGCTGCTGCAAAAAAAGAAAAAAAGAAAAAAAAAAGAAAATCACATAAACTGTCTTCACTTATATAATGAAATGATTTTACCCTAAATCTTTGAAGGCTTGCTTTTTAATCAGCTTACCCTTCATGTTCTTTTCAATAGTAAAATTTTGGGGAGTTAGTAGTTTGTGAATTTTACTTTATTATAATATCCTGTAAACACTTTCACTAACATTAAAATAAAATCCTGCACACTTTATTATAA
>RJWT010017134.1:0-19489 GCA_004365215.1 Cuniculus paca | reverse complement strand
GCTTACGCCACTGAGCTAAACCCCCGGCCCACTTCTTATGTGTTTATTAAGGGAAAGTGGGAACCAGAACAATTGCCATAAAAACTTGAGATAGATAATACTCTATCTAGTGGCAGGTTTTTGATGTAAGTTCAGTTTCTTGGTGTTTTGACTTAAGCTGAATTTGCATGTGTGCCAGTGTTGTCTTTTTACCTGTCGGGTAACTTACAGAATGGAGGGTCTGCTTTGCAGAACACTATGAATGGGGTATAAGCGAAGTGAAGGTGCATTTTGATTATTTGTTGACTTATATGTATATTATATGATTTGTGCCCAGTTATATGAGTTGCGTCTGAGAAGAAATGATCTGCCTTTCTAGGTACACACAGAAGCCCTGTGTCTGTTCTTAGGGATACTGTGTTTGTCCCAGCAATTCTTTTATTTTATAAACATCCACATACACAAATGTAAGCTAAAATTTCCCCCAATTAGCTTTTCAGCTCAGACTCTATAGCCTGGTACAGTCTTAAGTTTGATGCATGCATGTCATTAAGAAATGATGACAGTAAAAATCATAAGAAAGGAAAAGGATAAAGGCTGTGGCCTAAACTCAGAAAAAGCACTGCATAGACTTCTGCATGCCAACTTGCAAATGTGGTAGAGTTCTGACTTGTAATTCCTGTTCTTCTAGTCTTTGGTTTCACAGGTCAAAATAGCATTCCAGCTTGTAACTACATCATGTGTTTCTTGATTAAGGGCCTGGAAGTCTCTATTGTTTTCTGGCACCTAAAGGTTTTATTTTCATAAGTATTCGTAGATAGATGTTTGATAAGATAGCTGCCTTTTTTGAAACACAGATTGACAAATGCTTACTCGTGATTAGAGACCAGAATATGAGAATTTGTATTTTCTCTGGAAAATGTAAGATATACAGACTTGATAGGTGCCCTGATTTTCTTTCATGGCTAAGAACTTCACAGACTTGGGCAGAATATCTGTACTCTAGGGGATGAGGTAGTTGGGTCTTGCTGTAAATGTTTACTCACACTGAGGTTTAGCAAGTCTTGGACTTGCCTACATCCCTGTAGGTAGTAGTGCTTTTCTCTAGCCAAGTGTTAATAGATGTGACAGAGGCTTCATGGAAAATGAGCCCAGTGAGTACTTGCTAAGGTGGGGGACCATATGAATAGGACACACAGTGATAGGTGTCTTGGGGGCAGTGGTTCTAAGCTTTAGCAACACCACAAAGTCCTGTAGGACTTTTTAAAACATGGGTTGTTGGGCCCCTGTTTCTGACTTACTAAGTCTGGGGCAAACCTGAGATTTTGTATTTCTAACAAATTCTCTGATAATACTGATGCTGCTGTTCTAGGGACTGCTTTGTAAATCCAAGGATAGGTTCTCTTGCCAGAAGACTAAGTTGTGACCAACCCTGAGTCTGATCTTATTTGGGAAAGAATCAGAGACTTCTGGTTATCAGTATGCTGTCATAACCCCCTTGATTTGTAATTTGTGTTTCTAAGTTTGTAAACATCACTTTATAACAGTGTTTCTGCTGTAGAGTGTCCCCCGAAGGCTTGTGTGTTAAGGGCTTGGTCACCAGCCTGTGGCACTATTGGGAGGTGGTAAAACCTTTAGAAGGTGGTGCCTAGTGGGAGGAAGTCAAGTCATTGGAGGTGTCACTTGAAAGGGACCCCTGGCACCTTCCACTTTCTTTGCTTCCTGGCTGCTGTGAGGGGAAGAGTCTTCCTCACCCGTGTGTTCCTGCTGCCATGGTGTACTGGGCTTCCACATGCTCAGAGCAGCCGGGCTAAGTGACCATGGCAGAAACCTCTGCAACCACAAGCCAAAATCCGCCTTTCTTTGTGTTAAATTTTCTCATATTTTGTCAATGATGGAAAGCTGACTAACACAGTTTCTCAAAACAACCCTGTGAACTGAGGAAGGCAGCTGAAATAATTAAAGTGAAGCTTGGTGAGTGGCTTACTCTGGGGACAAATGTCTGACTGAACCTTCTGTCCTTACAGTAGAAGTAGTGCTCCTCTTACACTGACTTTATAGCCGGTAAAAAGCTTAGAGCTCATCTGCTCTGAAAATATTCAGTGTCTTCCAAGTTTGTTTTAATCTCATTGTCCCGATACAAAAATAGCTTTCAATTTTAGCAAGTTTTAGAGTTACACAAAAGTGGAGTTAGCACAGAGAGTTCCCATGCGTCCCAACCCTGCTTTGCCTGTTAGTAACTCCTTACATTCCTGTGGTACATTTGTTCCAATTAATGAACCAACACCAATGTAGTATTATTAACTAGAAATCATACTTTATTGAGATTGCCTTAATTTTTTTTCCTGATGTCCTTTTACTGTTCCAGGATCCTGTCCAGAACACCATATTATGTTTAGTTGTTAGGTCTCCTTAGTCTCCTCGTGGCTATGACAGTTTCCCAGATATCTTAGTGCATTTTGTGCTGCTGTAAGTGTACCTGAGACTGAGTAATTTATAAAGAACAGAAATTTGTTCCTTCACAGTCTGGAGGCTGGAAAATCTAATGCTAAAGTGCTGGCAGGGCCATAGGCCTTTTTATTGCATCCTCACATTGGGGAAGATGGAAGGACAAGCCACAGACCGCACTCTTGCAACTCCTGTCTGTTTTATAGCAGCATTCACTCACTCATGAGGGCTCCATCCTCTTGGCTTAATACCTCAAAGGCCCATCTGTCAACACTGTTACACTGGGAATTAAGTTTTCAGCACACACGTTTTGGAGAACATGTTCAGACTGTAGCATCAGGATTCTTTGTTTTTGGTTATCTTGACGGTTTTGAAAAGTAGTAGTCTGTATTTTGTAGAGTGTTCCTCCATTGGGATGTGACGGATGTTATTCTCATGGTTAGATTGGCTTCCAGGTTTGAGGGAAGAAGCTCTCAGAAGTAAGAGGCCATTCTCAGCACATCACATCAAGGGCAGCTGCTATCATGATTTAGGTTTGTGTTCATGTTGACCTTCATAGTCTGGATGTGGTAGTGTTTGTCAGGATTCTGCACTGTACAGTTGTTTTTTTACACCTTTTTCCATTCTGAACACTTTGGAACAAAGTCACGTGCAGAGTCCATGCTTAAGGAGTAGAGAAAGAGTCACCACTTTGTGGTGTTAGAGAACCTATCTGAATTACTTGGTGTTCCTCTGAATGGCATATTTTTCCATTTTTTCCCATTTGTTTATTTCATCAAGCATGTTTATATTTGTGTGGACTTGTGGATATATATTTCATATTTTGGGTTATAACTCAATAGTGCCTTTCTTATTTTGTTGCTTAAATTGTTCCAGCTTCAGCTACTAGGAAGGACCTTGTCCGTTGAGTCCTCTGTCCTTCTAGACTTTTTTAAAGATTTCCTTACTTTCTGGCATTTCAAGGTGCTCCAGGCTCAGCTTAT
The DNA here is from genome assembly GCA_004365215.1 of Cuniculus paca. Taxonomy (NCBI): domain Eukaryota; kingdom Metazoa; phylum Chordata; class Mammalia; order Rodentia; family Cuniculidae; genus Cuniculus; species Cuniculus paca. The sequence goes on along the minus strand of RJWT010017134.1, from coordinate 16,079 downwards.
GTATCCCTGTCCCAGCTCTAGAATTCTTTTGTTTTTAATGTTAATCTTGATCCACTAAATCAGCTTCACCACCCACTATATGGATCACTACCTACAGTAAAAAACTTCGATCCATAGCTACCTGTCACATTTTAAAGATACGAAAATTATCACCTTGGAAAGTGAAATGACTTATTCAAGGCCACTCCTGCTTGGTTAGGACCAAGTCCTCTGGACATACAGCCCTGTGGCCTTTCTACCAAACTCTGCCATTGGGGGTTAGGCTCAGTATACTCCTACCTCACCTAATTCATTGTAAATCAGCAATCTGATGACATGTATGCCCAGGCAGGTGTCAACAAAAAGAGGAAAGAGGTACTGGCCAGATTCCTTGTGGAGGCTCCATAATGATTCTGTGTTATCCAGTCAGGATGGGCTTTTATAAATAGTGAACAAGTTGCAAACTCACAGAATGTGACTGCTGACACAAGTGCTGACGCAAGCACTTTGCATTTGTGGTTTGACCACATGACTGACTTCTGTTTTATTGGGATGAAAGCCAAAGAGAAGCTATGGAATCCAATACCCTCTTCTTCTGGGTTCTTCTCTTTTCCATGGAGGAGTATGAATTTAAGAGAGATGTGAACTCAAGTAGCAAAACCCTCAGATTTCACCTCATCCTGTGAACTCTTGGGAACCACAAAAACAAAACTGGACAGACAGGTTTTTGGTATCTTAAAAGCTTAAACAACCTGGTATTAGGATTGGGTGTAAATGAACAGTAATGTCAAAAAGTGCATTTTCCTTTGTGAGACAAAATAATTTAGTCACCCATCCAAAGATTCTTAAGATGTAGAGAGTGATGGGACAAATTTATTTCATATTCATTTTTCAGAATGTTCCATTTCAAAAAGATTTTTCTTTTTTTTTTTATTGAGGCTGGGAACTCTGACTGAAGAATTATTACTGTAAATATTTTTAAAGGAATAAGGCATCAGTAATGTGTTAGGACACCGGCTTGCAAGTGACAGAAACTTATCCAGTGTTAGGACAATTTAAAAGATAATTTATTGGCTTACATTACTATAAAGTTCAAGAGTAGGGTTAGCTTCAGGTAGACCTGGATTTAAGGGCTCAAATCATATCACTCAATGCCTTGTTTTTTGTCATCTCCCAGCTCATTTTAATCTGGTTTTATTCTCAGGCAGGCTTTCTCCTTGTAAGTACATTTTGGCAGCTATAGGCTTATTTCCTACATGCTCAACAACTCTATTGGTTCTATAGATGTTTGTTGGTTCTGATTGTTCTTGCCTGGATCATATCTGCAATCCTAAACCATTTGCTGGGAACAGAGTTATCAGGTGTGATATTGGTGATGCATGAGTCACACATCTACTGTGGAACCACAGAAATATTGAGGTGCTGATACCAAAAAGGGAAGTTGACTGGACAGACAGAAACAATGGACGTCTGTTGACTTCTGTTGTATTTTGAATACTTGAGGTAAATGCAGTGAGTGAGTAAATGCTAGCTTCGATGCTATCTGTGTGTTTGTGCTTATTGAGTGCCTTACAAAGCTGTTGAGTTCTTCTACAGAACATCTCAGCATCCCTTGATTAATGTGCCATCCTGACTCCATTAGTCTGTTCAGGTTGCTATAACAAAAGATCATAAACTGAGTAGTTTATAATTAACACAGATTCACTATTTGTAGTTCTAGGGGTTAGGATATCTTAACAAGGCACTGGCAGACTTGATGTCTGGTAAAGGCCTGCTCCTTATAGATGATGTCTGCTGACTGTGTCCTCACATGGTGGATGGGGTAAGGCAGCTCTCTGGGACCCTTTTTATAATGGTATTAAACCATTTATGAGGGCTCAACTCTTATGACCTAATTACCTCCCAAAGGCCCCACTTCCTAATACCATCCACCTTGGAGTTTAGGGTTTCACCCTATTATTAGTTGAATACAAACCAACAAATCCTCAGCAAATGATTGTTGCTGTTCTTGTTGCTAATTTTAACTAGTGTTGGCTATATGGTGGTGATCCTTTTCTGAACCTCTTTAACTAGATCAGTATGAGACAATTTATGATTATTTTTAAGTGGATGGTTAGCACTGATGCTTAGCTAAGGAAGAAAAAAACATAATTTTTAATTTTCCTTTTTCCCTCCATGTCATTCATTGATCATTAGTGGTTAATTCTAATCTTTTCCTCTATAAGGAGAAAAGAATTTTTAAAACAAACATTACATTAACCAAGAATTATTTGTTCTAGGTGAAAGTAAATGATTTGAAAGCTTGATTATTTAAATCCTTTGCTTATTTTTCTTGTTGCTACTTGCCTTCTGCAAATTTCACTGCCTAATTAGCACCTCTGCCCTAAGGTGGACAAAGATAAGATTGAGGGGTGTGGCTAAAATCTTGGCAACCTTACATTGGCAACCTTTGGGGAGACTATCTACTTGGTCATGTTCCTGTGCAAAACCAGTTTTACTTACACATTGGCAAATGTGAACTGTGATGGATTATTTGTGAATTTCAGTTAATCATCTTCCTGTGTCCTTTTACAACAGGAAGTTTAAAGTCATCTCACCTTTGTAGTTACTTACAGTCCTGATTAGATCAAGTTAAAAATGAATTAATACCAAATTCGGAAGAGGGTGTTTAAATCCGCTCATCGGTCTCTGCGTGCCCATTATTTCTGTATTTCACAGCCAAATAGAAAATATTTTTTTAAAAATCTGTCTCCTTTAGCTCAGATAATTGAATTTGCTGTGCATTGATTTTCTGTTGTCTGGTCTCTATGCTTATTTTAAGCTTTACTTGTGGAGTTCAGTGCTATCATTTTCTTTTACCCACCCCCCCCCAAAGTATTTCTGTCTGGGCTGTGGTCAAGATTCACAAAAACCATTTTGATTAAGCTGCTCATTCATTTATATACCATACAAGTAAAGCATGCCTTTGTATTATGAGAATATTTTTAGAAGACTAATGAGGTGGAAAGATTTGTGTTTCATTTCCCTTAGTTTCCCTCTATTCAGACACCTGCATTTGCCATTAATTACTACTCTCTCATGGCGAACACTTTCTCGGTTTCTTTGTTGTGCAGTGATTTTAAACAAATATTAGGAGAAAAGCTGGGTGCAGAGGCACATATCTGCAGTGGAATTAATAGTTGGGTTTTTTCTTGGTAGTTCAGCAGAAGATTCCTCTGTGAATAATGACTTTTGGTACCATTTTAAGGAAATTCCTTTGTTTTCATTTTTTTTCCTGCAATCTTTGCTTATTCTTTGTAGTTGTCCTCCTACAGTCACCTCATTTTGTTTCTTAATCAAAAAATTTGAATCCCATTTGTCATTCCTGCTTCATTTCAGGAATAGAAAATTGCTTTATCTAAGATCTCTTTTAGTAGTATCCTCCTGCGTCAAAGCAGTACAAATGAGTTGGGTTTTCTAAGTGGCTTATAATCATCACAACATTTAAACACATTTATTCATAAAAGGCATCTTATTGGGGTATATTCTCTTTTTGGAGGTTTAGCCTGTTGTTTTTATTTTAGGTGAAATTTTTATTGCAGTACAACATGCCTGCAGAAAAGTACATGAAACATAAATCTTTCCCCTCCCATTTTAATGAGCTTTCATAAGATGAATGTGTCTGTAACACACGCAGATTAAGACACAGAATATTACTAGCTGCTCAGAAGCCACCAGTCCCTATCCTTACCCTCAATGGGTAATTTCTTACCTGATTTTTTAAGGCATCAGATTAGCTTCACTTGTTTTCATAATTTATATAAACCGAATCATATAGATTCTTTAGATCTGTGAGATTTGCTCATTTTTTTTTTTTTGCGGCACCAGGGATTGAACTCGTGACCTCGTGCTTGCCAGGCAGGCACTTAGGCCACTGAGCTAGATCTCCAGCGATTCGCTCATTTTTTAAATGTAGTTGTAGTTTATTCTTATTGCTATTTATATTCCATTAGCTGAATATAGCAAACTTTATCCATTCTACTATTGATTTTCATTTGTGTTCCTCCCATTTTGGGCTGTTACTGATCAATGCTGCTGTGAATATTTTTCTATATAGCTTTTGGTGAATATACGTGTACATTTTTATCAAGTATATACCTGAAACAGAGCATAGCCTAGGAAATAGAAACCCTAGAGGGCTAAGGAAACCTAGTTAAAAAATTAATTTCAACAGACCAAAGGAACTCCATGAGAAGAAAGTAGTAGTTGAAGTGTAGAAGAGTTAACAGAGAAAAGAAGTGGGGTTTTCCTCACAAAGAAACAAAACAGTATATCTTAAGTGAAAAATAGAATTGTATTACTAAAGCAAAATTATGCAAGTAACTAAAAGACAGATGGGAAAGTCACAAAATGTTGAAAGAGGCCTTTTTTTTAGTCTTTTTTGAGACAGGGTTTTGTTCTGCAGTTCAGGCTGGCCTTGGGTTCACTTTGTAGCTCAGGCTGGTCTCAAATTTGCGACAATCCTCCTGCCTCAGTCTCCTGAATGCTGGGATTACAGAAGTGTACCACCATGCCCAGTTAAGAGGTCATTTTTAAAGGAAGAATACAAATAATCCAAAAGTTTTAAGTCTAACGATGGCGCTAGCTTTATAAACAGAACACCTCTGAGAAATGCATGCATGTGCACAAGACAAAGGAAGATACCTGGTTGGTAGTTACAAGGAGATATGAGAAAGGTAGTAGATGTTCAAGTAATTTACTCTACTTCTTCATAACAACGACTACATGGACTGAAGTAGGAAATAAAGCCAGAGTAGAGAAAGCAGATAAAATTTTTTTAGAAGATTAGCTATGTTCTAGTCTGAATGGCCTGATTGTTTAGTGAATAAAATAGTTCTGTATACTGGCAGATGTGGGTATGTCTGATAAGAACAGAAAAGGGTTAGTTAACTGGTAGCTAGTTGGTAGCCTTAGGGCTTTGCAGTATGTCAGTCACTGAGCAGTTTTCTTGAAGTCTTCATGACCAAGTAGGTGGCTTGCCTGAGTGAGTCGAGGATCATAAAGTCAGCACTGAGTTCACATCCAGATGTTGGCAGTGGGTCACCATCATCTGGAAGGAGTTGTCCTGGATGGAGACTGAGCCAGGGCCTGGCAAATATGGCCATCTTTATTAGTGATCTAGAATGTGAAGTCTGTGAGCTATACTGGCTTATTTGCTGAGAGGTAACCTATTTGGAGCTTCTTGTTGCCAATACTGTTCCAGAGCTGGCAGTATGGATTACAGTGAACAAAGTAAAATCCCTACCCTTATCAAGCTTGCAGTGTCCAAGGCACATTATGGACCTCTGAGGTCATGATTATTTGAGGGCATGATCACATTTCCCTTACCTGCTCTGTTGCCTCACTCTGCAATCTATGCTTAGACCCATCCCATTAGTACTCTCAGCAAGAACCCGTGAACAGAAGATCCTTTATCAGAGCCCATGTGGCAGTTCCTAAAACCCCTTTCAAAATGTCTCTAACTTTCTAATTTCTATTTCAATGTGGTTTGGCCACCATTTTCCTCCTACATCTTTCCAGGATTGAAATTAGAGAATGCAGAATGACTTTCTGTTATGTGTTTAGGGACTTAGTCCATTTTTTTTACTACAAAAAATTCCCAAGACTGGGAAACTTATAAAGAATAGAAGTTTATTGTCTCACAGTTATGGCAGTTGAGCCAAAGGGAAGGCTGGGAAGTCCAAAAGCGTGGTACTAGCATGTGCTCAGTGTCTGGTGGGGCCTTCTTGCTTCATGCTAGAAGGCATCATGTGGCAAGCCAGAGCAATCTCGCTAGCTTGAGTCTCTTCCTTTTCTTATAAACAGCCATTAATACCATCATGGGAACCAACCCTCACGACCTCATTAAATCCTAATTATCTCTCAAAGTTTCCACTTCCAAATACCATTCACATTTGAATTTCTAGTTTGTTTCTAATACTTTCAAACCAAAGCAGGGTCCAAGTCTTTAATTCTTTTTGTTATTTTTGTTTCTGTTTAAGGTGGACTCTTACTATGTTGCCTAGGTGATACCTAGGTGATCTCGAACTTGTTGATTCAAAGGGTTTGCATTGCTAATAGACAGAACCTAAATTTATTTGCGGGAAGTAAGGAAAGGAAGATTGCACAATTTACCTTTTTGTGCCCACCCTTCCTTTTTTCCTGTTCTGCACTAGAAAATTGGCCAGGCAGTACTGAATAATGCAGTTGAAATGGAGAGAGTGCTTTTTTGTCTAAGTATTTTCTTTGCATCAAAAATGCCCAGGTTAGGTAAATATCTAGTACATGTGTTTATATGAATTCAAATCATAGAAATGATTCTTGGTATAAGAGTAGCATTAACAGCCTTCATAATTATATAGAGCTTTTAAAAAACTATTTTGCTTTGATGGCTTAGCCTGGGACTGAGATTTTGACATCCTTATGTAGAAGGGATTAAAATATAACAGTCTTTTGGTACAGAAAATAACTTCATGTCTAACGGTACTGTAATGACAGTGATAATGAGTGTTTGACTAGACTGACTTTTCAGTACTTAATAAAGCCGCTGGATGAGTTCTAAGGTTCAGAAAGATATTTTGACCTGAGTGACTATATATTTGGACATTATTGCTTCTTCACTTCTCATGCGAAAACTGTGGTTCTTGGAGAAAGTGGAGAGTGGAATACCATGAAAAAAGAAGGAAGGTCTTGGATGGCGGAAAACTTCATGTGGTCTATTTGAGGCTGCTACCTTACTCACACCCTTCTCTGAGTATGTTCAGTATCTAGGGAAATATCTCAGAGTGTTTGTCACTGTCATCATGTTGATTAACATGAAGATTATTTTCTTCACAAGTTTCATTTCACATTTTGTAGCAAAAGTATCCTGAGACACATGCTGCATGCTTCCGGTCTAAGTTATTGAACATTTAATGGAGCATCATGTGGCACTAATCATGTTTTAAATGGAGCCTCAGTTGTGCCTTGAGCTAAAGTAACTTGGAGTTTTATTTTTCATTCATTCATTCAACCCTGCTATGCCAGGATCCAAAATAGATCATGGCTAGAAATCTGTAGCTTCTGTTTAAAGTGAGCTTCTGGAACTGGAGGTGTAGCTCAGTGTTATAATATATGCTTAGTATGTGTGAGGTCCTGGGTTCAATCTCCAGCATCCCAACATAAATAAATCAGATGAATTTCTTTTCTTGGCTGTGAGCTACTTAATCAATGATGCTAATGTGCCTAATTTTTTTTTCTGATAATCTACTTGCTCAATTAATAAATGTTTATTTAAAAGAAATATTGAAATTCTGGTCATAATTCAGCAGAAATGCACTACTTTAATTAGAGACATTTAAGTTCAATTTCTGAGTAACTTTTCCTGCAAGAAGGGGAAATTAGAACCTGCTGTTATAATTTTCTATGGAAGAAATTCCAAGAAAATTTGCTTGGTTTAGAAAAGCACAGGCAAAGTCCCTGGCAGAATTGACAAATGGTTGGCTATCAAGAAATGAGCTGTGAGCCAGGCCTGGTGGCGCACGCCTGTAATCCCGGCACTCGGGAGGCTGAGACAGGAGGATCATTGCGAGTTTGAGACCAGTCTGGGCTACAAGGTGAGCTCAAAGCCAGCCTGAACAGCATAGTGAGACCCTGTCTCAAATAGACAAGGGCCAGGGGTTAGGTCAGTGGCGTAAGCCCCTGCCTGACAAGTGCGAGGTCATGAGTTCGATCCCCAGTGCCAGGCGAGGGACGATTGTGGGGTGAAGAAATGAGCTGTGAATGGTTGCCAGTGCAATTAGAGTGGTGAAGCAAAACTACTCCAGTGAAGGTTTTAATATTTTCATCTTTTAAGGTAGTATGATGTTTGGGAAAGTCCAGAGTTGTTTTAGGTGAGGTGAGGTATGTGTGCGTGTGTGTGTGTGTGTGGGGGGGGAGGGATGGTAGAGAATTGGGTGGGAAATGATTTAAACCTGGGAACTTCGATTGTGCTCTTGTTTATAGATTCAGCTAATGGTTTGTATATTGTTAATCTTCATAGTGTTAATGTAATAAACAGTTAAGAATGTTGTAGTTTTGCCTGTGACTATCCATGGGCTTGGCGATTGCATGAACGAGGTGAAAATTTTGGTCTTAGTTTCCTGATGAAGCTCATCTAAGGGTCTTTCCTTTTTGGTAGAGCAACATCTCAGTGTTCATCCGATTTCAGGTTATTTTCCAAACATAGTAAAAAATAATTGCTTAGATGTGGATGATGAGAACAGACCTTCTGAAGTTTCTGAGGTTTTAGTCTGCTGCAGTGCACGAGACCCAGATAACCAAGTATCTGATTAGTGGTTATATGACATAAGGAAATTTGTGGACCTCAAACTCCACTTTTAAAATTAGACATTGAAGTATTGCTTTGCTTAGCTTCTTACCTACACCACATATTAGCCTTGCTGAGCAGAATTTTGCACGTCATCCCAGTGTCAGGGTGGGTAAGGTGCCTTCTGACCATCGTGTTCCAAGACTTTCCTGTGTCTCAGTTCCTTTTTCTAAGCCTAAAAAGCTGGCCCCTCTACATTCCCTCCTGTCCTTCTAGTTATTTGGTGATATAATCCAGTAAATAGTCTCCCCAAGAAGTGTTGCTGTCAACAGTACTAAATCTCTTGACAGTCTCATTCATGCTCAATAAAAAATTCCTCTTTATTTTAAAACTGAAAACATTTGAAGTCTCCCTGGAAGTGTTTACTCATGCAAGCCGAAAGATGTACCGTGGGTGTTATGTCTGATTCTGGAGAGCTTTTGTAGCAGGTTTATATCTAAGTGTTTGTCCCTGTTTGTTTTGTTTAGCCTGAAATTAATGGAGAATTTTCTTGCAGACAATGAAGATCATTAATACAGGTTTCTCCCCTGTGGTGCTTTTTATAAGGCCTTACAAGGAAGCAAAGAGTGGAAGATTATTTTTTTTAAGCTCAATGCTTTCCTCTTTACCAGTAAACAGGGAAACTTGGGAGAAAAACAAAAGAACACCCTCTGTTTGTGTGCCTGTCAGTGTGTGGTTGCAATAGTAAAGTTTAAGTCATAAATACTAATAGTCTTCTGGCTTTTGTAAACCAGATTTCTTTCTCAGCTCTGACTGTTTTTTTTTTTTTTTGTTTTGTTTTTGTTTTAGTACTGAGGATCGAACTCATGGGGGATCGACCTTGCGCTTGCCAGGCAGGTGCTTATGCGCTGAGCTACACCCCCGACCCTCTGGCTGTTTGTTTTAATCAGCATTCATAGTCCTGAACTTCTGTGTATATGTCTGTGTATATATATCCAGTAGCCTTTTGGTTTACCTTTACTTTTCATCCCCTCACCTCTTTTGACCAGAGAGATATGAAGTTACATAGGTATGTTATGTATAACTGAAAAAGCAATTACAACTTACTTTTTACTTGAGCAAAGAGTTGTTTTTACTTAAAGGCATTTTGTTAAGAAACTTGAAAAAAAGGCCACCTAAAAGTCTACTTATGTTTGGCCATTAAAAAAGGATTTTTATGTAAGATTTCAGCCAATTTCTTTCACAGCCTGTTTCTGTAATGCTAGATGCCTTCATTTGTTTCCTCCCCACATTCAACCTTCCAATGCCAAAGTATCAATAATTGGTTTTAGGAGAGTCTTTATTGAATTAGAAAGAGAGATTATTGATTTAAATATTAATTAAATAAATAGTAATTGTGGGGACTTGATGTAATTTCATAGAAATGTAAGCTCTTAATTAAGATTTACTGGTAGTGAAAGTATAGTTGGTTGGTAGAGTTTACCTAGCATTCATGAGACCCTATGTTCAATGCCCGGGACTGGAAACCAAACCAAACCAAACCAAACCACCAAAAAACAGACCAAAAACAAATAAAAAGACAAAGAAAAAAACAAACCTCAAAGGCTTAGCTTTTTATAAATCTGAAATTAAAAATAGTTTTACAACTCAACATTCTGTGTCCTATGATTTTGTAACTGAACTTTTTGGCTGTTGGGCATTGGCTTTAAATGGTGCTTTGTGATGACTTGGGTTCCAAATTCTATAACTACTTTAATTCTGAACAAACTTGTACTTAATGATCTGCTTTCATTCTTTTTCCCCTATTATCTTTAGCCAAGAAGTTTTATATGTTTCATGTGTTGGACTGAATTGTTTCTGTTTTTCTTCTTCTGGGAGCTCTGATAAGTTTAACTTTTTCTGTCTTAGATTTCAAATTATAAGTATTTATAAGGAATTAAATGAATATTGATATAGGCATTTTGATTCTGTAGAGTCCTCTCTCACTTGTGAGTGTGTGTGTATTATTATCTTACAAATATCCACTTGTGAGTGTGTGTGTGAGTGTGTGTGTATTATTTGTGTGTCAGAGTGGGTGGATATTTGTTCTTAGAGTCTTGACTGCATTGCTGCTTTATTTCTGGTAAAGAAATGTGGTGTGGCAGAGTTATGTGTTTCCTTAGGAACATTGGTGTTGGCACTTTGTACTGTGTAGAGTAAATACTTTTATAACCTGGCTTGGGAATCTAATCATTTACGATAGAATTTCTGTGGGAAAAACAGATTGCAAATTCCAAGCAGTTGATTTATAAACATACTTTTGAAGAATAAAGCACATTAAATTGGTTACTGCTTAAATAGTCCATGAAGGCCAGGACTTCGTTTCAGTTTCTCTTAGTTTGCCCTAGTTTTGGTTCTCATGAAAGGAGGACTTGAAGGCTGGGGATTTAGCTCAGCAGCCTAAGCACCTTCCTGGCCAGTGCGAGGTTGTGAGTTCGATCTCCGGTGCTGCAAAAAAAAAAAAAAAAGAAGGACTCGAAGCAAGGATTTGGGTGTCAGTAGTTTATCTGGGAGGTGATCTAGAGATGTAGAAGTAAAGGAGGGGAGAGACGGGAGGAGAAAGGTGTTATAAAGGTTATCAGAGTGTGTTATAAAGGTTAATGCTGTAGGCAATCTGATTTTGCCTCCTAATTTTTCACTGCAAAAGATAGGAGCTAGAGCATTTCCACAGTCACCCCTGTAACCTCCAGGCCAGGTTCTGCCCTGGGACATTTGTGCTTCCACACTTCTGGGCTATACTTGCCTTCAGGCTGAGTTGTACCGTGATTTAGAGAAGGCTCTAGGGAAAAACAGATACTTGTGCTGCCCATGGAGGGATTTTCCCTCAAAATAAGACCTAACTAGAGGTCAAAAATGCCAACTTCAGTCAGCCTATTTTTGCCTTACCTGCCATTACAGTAAGAGAGTAGCCAACAAGCAAGAGAATAGCAAAATATAATTTTCTATAGGACATTGGCCATCACCATGGTAATGAGCAGCTATTAATTACAGCTGAAGTTTATTTTCCACTTAGGTCTTATTTTTGGGGAAACACGGGTACCAGAGATATTAAAATGTGAGGAAAGGCATGTTCAGAATTGATGTATACAATAAGTAATATAAATGCCATGGGTCTATGTGGTCAATCGTGAAAATATATCTTGAATACATTTCTTAGTGAAAACCACAGGTTGTATAAGAGGTAATGATTCCATTAATGTGAAGCAAGAGACTGATAAATTAATTATAGGTGGATTTACACTCGACTGCTAATCTTCATTCTCTCTAACATGGTGAGATTGCTAACAACACTGGATGTACCTGTTACCACGAAGTGGACAAAAAAGAAATAAAGAAGTAGAGATCCAGAGAAATCATGGTTTGTTGAATAATTTTGTAAATCATTGACAGATCCTGAAGGTCAGTCAGATGTAAAACCTCCTAGATGTTGTTCATTAATCATTCTTTCTGTTGTACAGGAAGCAGCATTATCATTAGGAACAGCTGGTTTTCTTTGATGAATCATATGCAACCATATACTTTGTATGCTGAAAAGCTTTTTCTGAGGAGTCCCCTTGTGTACTCTCTCAATTAAGATGTTTCTGTTATCTTTCCTCATCCTTGATTACAGAGGTGAGGCAGGGTTAGCGAGACTATTTGGCTTCAGTATTAGTCTAGGCAGACAGATACTCAAAGATGCAGAATTTGGATCCTGAGACCTTTAATAGATGATTTGGAAATTGTTTACACAAAAATAGAGACTTCTCTGGCTGTGGTGGCTCACACCGGTAATCCCAGCACTCGCGAGGCTGAGACAGGAGGATCATTGTGAGTTTGAGACCAGCCTGGGCTACAAAGTGAGCTCAATGCCAGGCTGAATGGCATAATGAGACCCTGTCTCAAAAAGACAAGGGCCGGGGATCTAGCTCAGTGGCCCAGGTGCCTGCCTGGCGAGCTCCAGGTCGTGAGTTCAATCCCTGGTGCCACAAAAAAAAAAAAAAAAAGATTTCCTCTTCCACAGAATGGATGATTATATCTCAGGGTCAGAAGAAGGGGTCTTAAGTTATTACCTAATGCAGTACACACCATCTAGTTCTGTAATCTCTGCAACTTTGCTAGCAGACATCATTTAACCTCTGAAAGATTTTTCAGTGACTCAGTCAGTACCAATTCATGAAACCCATTCTGGCTCTGAGCTTTTAAATTATTAGAAGTCTTTTTTTTTTTCAATGATCAGGTAAGCTTGTTTGCTTTAACTATTACCCATAAGCCTTAGGCTTTTTAAAGCAGAATAAGTTTGATATCTTCTATACAGCAGTACATCAAATATTTCCTCTAAAGCAGAAAAGTCTGATGTCTCTGTTTAGCAATGCTTCAGATATTTGAAAATAGCTACGTTATATTCTACAACTTTCTTTTTTAGGCCAACTTTCCTAGACTTAAAGCCACTAGAGAATTTTCTGTCTGTCTTTCTTGTCAGAAGCTCAGGGAGATTATATTTCTCTGTAATCTCTCTTTATTGTTAATTCCACCTCTTGGGATATCCCTATAGATCTCTAAGTTTGCTATGTGGTATTTGATGGATTTTTAATTTATATCTTTTAGTTATAGTAGTATATTTAGAAGTGAACACTGGGTCTTACATCTTTATTATTCTTAATACTTAATGCATGATATAATTTCTTGTACACATAGTGAGTGGATGGACTCTTCAGGGCTGTTGTAATGTCCACCTGTTCACTGTCATATCACCAACGCTCATCACAGCATCTGGTACATGGGTAATAGTATGCAGTAAGTATATATACACACACCTATACACATAATGTATAGTAAATGTTTATACACATACACATGTGTACTATTTATATTCAGATCATAGCTCAGTGTATAACCTATTTCTGATGTACAATTTTCAAGAGCTATTCAGCTATCTACTCAAAAATAGTGACTCCTAGTTTTTGGCACCATTTGGCCTTCCCCTCCATTGGTAGGAAAGTTATTGGTACAGTTACAGAAAAAGCATGGTGCTGGAAATAGGACTTTGAGAGCCTTTTTTCTTGGTATTTAGTTCACCTCAAACTCATTATGTAGGCCACCTCAGCCTCAGGCTTCCGAGTGCTGGGATTACAGGTGTATGCCACCATGCCCGGCAGGAGTCATTTCTTGCTAGGCATCGTGGAAAGGTGTTTTCTGGGAGTAAAGTATGTGACTTTCAAGGGCAGCCTTGTGGAGCAGCTGCTCGGTGGTTTCTGATGTTTCAGTAGAGCCAGGTGTGTGGCTCTGTGGGCTGATTCTTTCTCTGGACCATTGAAGTATACCTTGGAAGACCTTGATTCAGAGACTTTCTTAGCTATCTTTTTCTCTGTTTTAATACATTTTGGAAGGAGGATAATGAATAGTAACATCTCACACACTTATAAAAATTCAGTTTTGCTTTTATTTTCAATGTCTTATTTTATAGAATTATAGAACTTTTTCTTAGAAGGGATGGAATCCTAAAGGCCAACCTACATGGAATGTGTTAATCTTTCCTACCATATCTTGACTTGACTGTCATCAGGGATGAAGAACCTCAGATTTTGCTTTTGGACAACTCTAAACCTTGCCAGAGCCCAGCAGTCCACCCTCTTGTAGTTCATACTGTTTGTTTTAGTGATTTAAAGGTATGAAAGAGGAAAGAAGGATTAATAGTAACATTCTCCCCTTTTACTTTGCACACAAGCCAAACGACAAAACTTCATTGGATGCCTGCTGGGTCTTGTGGTAAAGAGGAAGAATTAAGACAGTTCTTAGCCTCGCAAAGCTAATGATATAGATGGAGTCAGTCTCTTTATTTCTCTGTGTCTGTGTCCATGTCTGTCATATGCACCTGTTGCTACAACTCTTGAATACAAAGTATGCAATGTGCAAAAAAAAAAAAAGGATTCTCTGCCACCTGGAGTGGGTAGGGTAGACCCTCAGTTTGCCTTTAAGAAGTGGGCAGAACTCCTATGGTTGTGTGGTCTTTTGTTGCTAACGGGTCCAAAGTTTATAAGCTGTCTATAATCTTCTTGTTAAACAAATCAATTAGTTAAGCCTAGCCTATTAAGTAAAGAACATATATGTACTGGGCAAAACAGATATTTTCTTCATAATGTCTCATATCTAAAATATAGCATTCTACTAAGCCACATATTAAACAATTAATTGAAACTTACCCTTCTAAGTAGCATAACAATTTTGAAAAATAGCCATTCTAGGCAGGCATGGTGATACTGTAATCCCAGTATTCTGGGAGGCTAAGTAACATCTCAATTTGAGCCACTTGAGACTTAGGGAGAGCCTGTCTCAAAATAAAAAAAAATTAAAATGGTGCTGGTGTTGTAGCTCATTATAAAGGCCGTGAGTTCAATCCCCAGTACCGCAAAACAAAACAAGCAAACCGGCCATGCTGGTGGTGTAGCTCAGTGGTAGAATATGTGCTTAACATGTGTGAAGTGCTGGTTCATTCAAATGGCCAGAAGTTCTGCTTCCATTGACAGGTGTGGTCTGTGTTCCTTCCTCCTGAATATGAGTTGGCTTTTGATTTTTTAAACCAGTGGTGGTGAACCCATGGCACGTGTGCTGCAGCAGGTGTGCAGAGCCCTCTGCGTCAGCATGAGTGAAGTCACCCCAGCTGAGGCTTGACAAGTTGTCAGCATGCATGCAACAACAAAGATCACATTGACTGTGAAAGCATGCCAAGTGCAAACTTTTACCTTTCAATAAAAAGCTGTTTGTATCATTGAAAGCTCTGTTATTGTGTTAAAAGATATTAATATGTGAGTTTTTTCCTAAAATAAAACCTTAGTATTCAGGTTTAATTGCAGCGTTGGAACTTTGTGATCAATAAGTGGATTTTGGGTTGCAGTTTGGGCACTCATTCCCTAAAGGTTCGCCATTGCTGGCTTAAACCAACAGGGCACGAGGGAAAGGACTCTGTGAGACTAGGCTGTGAAAGTTGTTGCAATTTTTTACTAAGTTTCATTGAATGAATAACCATGGAATATCGTGTTAGGTGGTCAAAATAGAGTCTGTTCTTACAAGAGTAAAGGTGATGGGGAGAGAGCTAGAAACTATACTGTGGGAGAGAGTGAAAGATGGCGATGTTTATCCTGGAAATGGGAGTTGCTAAGGAAGTGAAAGATTACTATGAGGAAGAGAGCTGGTACTAGATTTAAATTCAATATCGTGTTCTGTATTTGTCTCTTTATTATTCAGTAATGAAAATAATTAAATCTTAGGGAGAGTTTACCACAAAATGATGGGTAGTTTTGGACTTGCTAAAAAAAAAAAAAGCCTAATCTTTAAATTCCTCAGCAAAAATAATCAGATGTTGACCCCTTTGGGCAGAATTATACTTTTCTTTTATAAAATATTTTTGATAGTAATGTGGTAGGTACAGGTTATTTGTTAATTTAAAATGTCACTAATTAGAAGAAAGACAGACCTCATAGAGGAATTATATGTCTTGCCAGATGAAGAAAAAATACATATACCATTTTATGTCCCAGATCTTTGGATAAAATGTGCATTCACAAGCGCCTTTGACATTCCTTCTGTTTCCAGGGAGAAGAGGGTCAGACTGTTGAGACTGGTAAATTCTTAAATGTTACTGTGGCATTTTAGCACCTGGAATTTCTTCTTAGTAACATCACTGCTGTAGTCTTAGTAATCGATTAGGTTTATGCAAATAAGAAAATAGAAACAGGCTCAGAATCTCACAGTGTTTCAGAGGTATGACAGCCAGTTTCGT
>RJWT010017133.1:0-19494 GCA_004365215.1 Cuniculus paca | reverse complement strand
TTTTAATGTTTAGATCTTTGATCCATTTTGACTTTAGTTTGGTGTATGGTGATAGGCTTGGGTCTAATTTTAGTTTTTGGCATATGGAAAGCCAGTTTTTCCAACACCATTTATTAAAGAAGCTATCTTTCTTGCAGTGAATATGTTGGCCCCTTTGTCAAAGATAAGGTGGCTGAGGGTGTTTGTATGTGGGTGTGTATCTTCTAATCTATTCCATTGATCCTCAGGTTTGTTTTGATTTCAGTACCATGCTGATTTGATTACAGTAGCTTTGTAGTATAATTTCAAGTCTGGGATTGTGATACCTCCGGCCCTCCCCTTGCTGCCCAGAATTGCCTTTGCTATTCTAGGTCTCTTCTGGTTCCAGATGAATTTTAAGAATGATTTCTCTAGATCTGTGAGGTATGCTAATGGTATTTGGATGGGAATTGCATTAAATCTGTATAATAATTTTGGGAGAATGGCCATTTTCACAATGTTTATTCTTCCTATCCATGAACACAGAATGTCTTTCCATTTTCTGAGATCCTCTTCAATTTCTTTTTTCAGAGTACTGTAATTTTCATTGAATAGATCTTTTGCTTCCTTTGTTAGGTTGATTCCTAAGTATTTCATTTTTTTGGATGCTATTGTGAAGGGTGTGGTTTCTCTTATTTCTCTCTCACTGAGTTTGTTGGTTGTGTACAGGAATGCGATTGATTTCTGAGTATTGACTTTGTATCCAGCTACATTACTGAATTTGGTTATGACATCCAGAAGTCTTTCAATGGAGTTTTGAGGGTCTTCTATGTAAAGTATCATGTCATCAGCAAATAGTGATAATTTAACTTCTTCCTTTCCTATTCTTATTCCTTTTATTTCTGTCTCTTCTCTAATTGCTCTGGATAATGTTTCCAGCACTATATTGAAAAAGAGCGGTGATAATGGACATCCTTGTCTTGTTACTGATTTTAGAGTGAAAGCTTTAAGTTTTTGACCATTTAATGTGGTACTGGCTGTTGGTTTGTCATAGATGGCTTTTATCAGATTGAGGTAAAGGCCATCTATTCCAATTTTCTGTAGAGTTCTTATGAATGAGTGCTGGACTTTATCAAAAGCTTTTTCTGCATCTATTGAAATGACCATGTGGTTCTTATCTTTGGCTCTGTTGATATAGTGTATTATACTTATTGATTTGCATATGTTGAACCATCCTTGCATTCCTGGGATGAACCCCACTTGGTCGTGGTGTATAATCTTCTTGATGACTTCCTGCATTCTGTTTGCCAGTATTTTATTGAGGATTTTTGCATCGATGTTCATTAGGGAGATTGGCCTGTAGCTCTCTTTTTTGGTTGGGTCTTTCTCTGGTTTTGATATTAGGGTAATACTTGCTTCCAGGAATGACTTAGGGAGACTTGCTTCACTTTTGATTTCATTAAAGAGTTTGAGGAGTGTTAGCATTAAGTCTCCCTCAAATTTCTTGTAGAATTCAGCTGTGAATCCATCAGGACCTGGACTTTTCTTGGTTGGTAGGTTCTAATTACATTTTCAATTTCATTAGCTGAAATTGGGTTATTCAGTAGTTTTACCTCTTCTTGATCCAGTTTTGGTAATTGATACATTTCTAGAAATCTGTCCATTTCTTCAGTGTTATTGAACCTATGAGAGTAAAGATTTTCAAAGTAGGTATTGATGATCTTTTGTATTTCCACAAGGTCTGTAGTGATTTCACCCTTTTCATTCCTTATTGCATGGATTCGAGTTTTTTCTTGCTTTTTTTAAAATAAGTTTGGCTAGGGGCTTATCAATTTTATTTATTCTTTCAAAGAACCAGCTCTTTGATTCATTGATTCTTTGTATTGTTTTCTTAGTCTCAATTGCATTAATTTCTGCTCTGATCTTTATAATTTCCTCCCTTCTTTTGGCTTTGAGTTGGGCTTGTTCTTCTTTTTCTAGATGTTTGAGGTGTAACATCAGATTATTTGTGTTCATTCCATTTTCCAGATGTGGGAATTCACTGCAATAAATTTCCCTCTGAGGACTGCTTTCATTACATCCCACAGATTCCACTAAGTTGTATTTGTATTTTCATTTGTTTGTAGATATTGTTTAGATTCTTCTTTAATTTTCTCTGTGACCCACTGATTGTTCAGGAGGGTATTATTTAATTTCCATGTGTTTACAGAGTTTTTGCAGTTTCTCTTGTCATTAATTTCCAGTTTCATGGCACTGTGATCAGATAGTATGCATGGGATAATTTCAATTCCTTTGAATTTATTTAAGCATGTTCTATGGGCCAATATATGGTCTATTCTAGAGAATGTACCATGTGAAGCTGAGAAGAATGTATACTCTGATGTTGTTGGGTGGAAAACTCTGTAGACATCTACCAGGTCCATTTATTCACAGGTTTGACTCAGTTCTGTTATTTCTTTGCTGATTTTCTGTCTAGTTGATCTGTCTCTTTGAGTCAAGGGTGTGTTAAGATCTCCCATTATAATTGTGTTATTGCTTATTTGATTTTTCATTTCTATTAATATTTGTTTTATACAGTTGGGTGCTCCCATATTTGGTGCATATATATTTAAGACTGTTATTTCTTCCTCTTGCAGTTTTCCACTAACCAGTATGTAGTGACCTTCTTTATCTCTTTTGACCATTATTTGTTTGAACTTCACATCATCCACAAACAGAATAGCTACCCCTGCTTTTTTTTAGGTTCCTGTTGCATAGAGTATTGTTTTCCATCCTTTGACTTTCAGTCTATGAATTTCCTTTTGCGTTAGATGGGTTTCTTGTAGACAGCATATGGTTGGGTGTTGTTCCTTGATCCATTCTGCCAGTCTGTTCCTTTTGATTAGTGAATTCAGGTCATTTACATTAATGGTTATAACTGATATACACTGGCTTGTTTTAGTCATGTTATCTTTCTGTGGTGGTTTCTTTACCTTTTCACTCTACTTAATTGTTTGCCCTGCTTGGTGTTCTTCTTCTGTTGATCTTAGTATCATACCTATTTTCATGCCTATCTAGAGTATCTTTCAGTATTCTTTGCAGGGTTGGTTTGGTGGTCATGAAGTTCTTCAGCTGCTCTTTGTCATGGAAGTATCTTATTTCTCCATTGATTTTGAAGGATAGTTTTGCAGGGTACATCAGTCTGGGTTGGAAGTTGTTTTCCTTTAGGACTTAAAATACTTCACTCCATGCTCTTCTTGACTTCATTGTTTGTGTTGAGAAGTCTGCTGTGATTCTGATGGGCTTTCCTTCATAGGTAATTTGCTTCCTTTCTCTAACAGCTTTTAAAATTTGGTTCTTATGCTGAATTTCTGGGATGCTGATTATTATATATCTGGGTGTTGATTTATTTTGGTTATGGCTAATTGGAGTTCTATATGCTTCACTTATCTGTATGTCAGTTTCCTTTCCCCTGTTTGGGAAATTTTGAGCTATGACTTCTTTAAATAGTGATTTTATATCATTTGTGTTTTCTCCTTCTTTTTCATTGACACCTATCAGTCTTATATTGTTTTTCTTTGCATCATCTTGCAACTCCTGAATTTCTATTTCCTGATTCCTTGTTATTTTTAAAAGATGTTTCCTTTCTTCCTCACTAGCTGCAATCATGTCTTCGAGGTCCAAAAGTCTATTTTCACATTCATTGAGGCAGCTTTGCCAACTTTCAATGGCATTCTTGATTTCCTGGATATCTCTTTGAATCTGTTTCATGCAGTCTAACTCTTTTTTGTATTGTTCATTCAAGGCTTCCATCCTTTTGCAGTGCTCTTCTATTTTTCCAACTATATCTTCTTTAGGTGTGTTTAGCATTTCTTTCATTACATTTATCAACTCTTGTTTTACCTGGGAAATCATTTCTAATCTCAGTTCCTTTAAAGCTTCATGGAGCTGTTTCTTTACTTCAGTTGCTATCATTTCCGAAGTTTCAGGTGTGTGGTTATATTTTCTTCTATGTCTGTGTCTCTTTGGCTTGTTTGGGATGGACTAGAGGTGTAAGATTGCATTTTGCTCTTTCATTTTGTCATTTTCCTGTATTCCACTGTGGCAGGTGAATCCAACATGCATGGTTAAGAGGCCCCAAGCTAGGTGAAATTCACAGTGCATACCTTCATCTCGCACCAGGCCAAGAGCTGCAGCTGCTATGCTGCTCAAGAGTGGCTGGGCAGAGCCCAGGCAAGACTCCAGGGATGCTCCAAATGTCCTGGGCTGATGGTGGAATTGGCAAGGGTCCCTACCAGTCTGTTCACGAGGTCCCAACCTGCATGGTCAAGGGAAATTCGCTGCATGCTTTTGGCTCATGTCAGGCCCAGAGCTGCAGTTGATACTCTGCTCTTGGCAGAGCCAAGGCAGGACCCCAGGGACGATAAAAACTTCCCATGCTGATGGTGGAATTGGTGCAGGTCCCTACCAGGCTGCTCACAAGGTCCCAAACTGCACAGCTAGGTGAAATTCGCTGTGCGCACCTTCAGCTTGCACCAGGACCAGAGCTGCCTTTAGTATCAATTTATGAAGCACTAAGTAATGATCTTGCTCAGGCTTTTAACTATCCTTTATAGAACTCTGATGATCAGTGGTTACTCTGCCAGCTGATTAAATGCTCCTACAGCAGCTGCCACTCTTGAAAGCAGAGGATGGGTTTCCCCAGCACCTATTTGATGAATCCCTACTGAAGCCAATGGCCTATGGAATCAATGGAAGGTTGATCAGACAGACAGCTAGATTCCTTTCTGGAGACTGACCTCTGGTTGTGTGGGCCAACAGAAACTGAGAACAACTGAGGGGTCATGGCCAGGACACCCAAAGTTTCCTCAGAAGAAACTGGCTTCCTGACTACAGACAAATCTCCACTTATCTATCATACTTATCTCACTTCTATTAGACTAGAAGTGCTCCCTAAACTTTTCAGTGGATTTTAAGACCATTTAGACTACCCCTCCTTTCACACATTAGGAGGAGGTAACTTGCAACAATTGTTTACATTTCACAGCAGCTAGTAGGGGAATGATTTGCATTCATGCCTTACTATATTAATTAAGAGTAAATAACCCTTTCTTGTTTGTGTGCATTGAAGAGTGATGTGCCTTTGCTAACAAATAAAATGTGATTGCTAGGTAATAAATATGTTTAACCTGTGAGCTTCAATGACATATATATCTTTTGTACCAGGGATCAAACTCACGACCTTGAACTTAGCAGACAAGCTCTTGAGCCACTGAGCTAAATCCCTGGCAAAACAAAAATTTAAATAAAGTATGGCCTTGTCCTGTTGGCAGGAAATGTTACCTAGGTAATTAGATTGAGGACACAAGTGTCTGGAGACCTCTTGCCCTAGTGCATGGGGCAAGGCTTCTCCAGTCAATTGTTCTGTCTCTAAAGGTGAGCACCTGTACAACCTGAGAAGTGCTTTAACTACTTTCAACTCCCCTTTTTACATATACTCTCTTCCAATGAACAAAAGCAATAATTTATTACAAAGTTATGCTTCCTTCTTTGAACATTCCTTTCACAATAACTCATAAATGTCTTAAGGAAACAAAGTTCACAAGCTCCCAGGGAAGATAAAATTGTGCACCAATTTGAGGGTCCATAGGCTGGTCAAATTTTGTCTTCTACTCTCTCCAGACGGCATCCACCTGCCCTGGAATGGAATCAAACTGAGAGATTCCTTGAGGACATTATCAAATAGAAATAAGAAAGGGATGCCCAATTATTTCTTTTTGCATAGATAGCTCAATGTCAAAGTCTCAAGCACTACAGAGCTAGAGACATAGCTCAGCAAAAGTCCCTGAGTTTGATTCTAAGTACTGGGAAAAAAAAGTCTCATACACTTTCTTTTTGCCTTTTTGTTTTGTTTTGTTTTGTTTTTGCAGCACCAGGGATTGAACTCATGACCTCATAATTGCCAGGCAGGCACTTAGGCCACTGAACCAAATCCCCAGCCCTTGTATTTTTGAGACAGGGTCTCACTATGCCATTCAGGCTGGCCTTGAGCTCACTTTGTAGCCCAGGCTGATCTCGAACTCCCAACAATCCTCCTGTCTCAGCCTCCCAAGTGCTAGGATTACAGGCATGAGCCACCATGCCTGGCTCCTTGTTGCTTTTTACATTACAGACATGGACAACTCAAGGCCAAAGCCCCTTACTCCTTTGGAGTGCATTCTTAAACTCTGGAAGATTTTTGACCCTTCCATGTTGAAAAAGAGCCATTTGATATTTCTCTGCACATGTGTGTGGCCTACTTACCCCCTAGAGCCAAAATGTAATACAGAGGAAAGTATTAATTATGATGTTCTTTTACAACTAAAAACCATACCAAAAGAAAGAGGAAAAATGGTCAGAATTGCTTTATGTTCAAACTTTCTTTACATTAAGAAATAATTCTTATTTATGCTCCAGGTATAATTATAATCCTTATGAGACTATTCCCATTCATACATCTCTTTATCTCAATGACTAAAAACAAATTAAGCTAGAACTAGGAAAATTTTGGCCCTCATGTGTACATAGATGTCTTTAGAGGATTTACTCAGACCTATAAGCTAGGCTGGAAAGATATAATGTTAATTTTAAATCAAACATTGACTTCTAGTGAGACAAGCAGCATTACAAGCTGCTATTACATTTGGAGATGAATATCATATTATTAATTTTAAAACACCAGAAGATAGGCAGGGGAATCACCAGTTCCCACTGGCACACAGGCAGTTCTCACCCAAGACCCCAACTGGCCTGATGGTAAGACAGGAGATTGGAACAAGAGACATTTTCAAGTGTGTATTATTGAAGGTCTAAGGACAAAAACCAAGTCTTCTAGCTATTTTAAACTGTCAACTGTTTTTCAAGAGAAAGATGAAAACCTGTTTACTTCTTGGATTGTTTATTAGAGGCACTAGTAAAACACATGTCCATAGATGCTGATTCAATAGAAGGATAGATTTTGCTTAAAGACATATTTATTACCCAGTCAACACCAGATATTAGAAAAAAGTTACAAAAGATTGCCTTTGCTCCAGATAGTTCACTTGCTATTTTAGTAAAAACTGTCTCCTTAATATAATTGGAATGGGGAGAAAGTCAAAGAGAAAAAAACAAAGAGATCAAAAAGTAGCTGCACTTGTTGCAGCCTTAAAAGAAACAGACCTTGAGCCAGGGATTTAGCTCAGTGGTGTAACCACCTGTCTAGCAAGCACAAGGTCCTGAGTTTGATCCCTGGCAAAAAAAAAAAAAAAAAAAAAAAAAACAGACCTTAAGTCTGATTCTCAGGGCTCCAAGAACTCAAGGACTAGATCCAACTGCTACTACTGTGGAAAGCCAGACCACCTTAAGAGGGACTGCCTTAAGAGGCACCCCCAAGCCGTGCCCCAACTGTAAAAGTGACCACAGGAGGTCAGATTTCCCTCTGAGGCCAAGGCCCCTGGGTTCAGACCCATCCTACCAGTTGGTCCAACAAGTCTGAAGGGCCTCTGGGAACTCCACCTCCTCTCTCTGACTGTCATCTCTGTCATCTCCACGGAGGAGCCCTGAGTAATCATGATGAGAGGTAAAAACCAGTCTATTGCTGGACATTGGCATGTGTCTCTGTGTCCCTCTCACCTCTGGTCCCCCTTGCAGGCATCATACCTCAATAAAAACAGCCACCAAAAAATATCTTGCTTAAGCTGTAACTGGAATAACTTTCTCTTCACCCATTCTTTTTAGTTATGCTTAAAAGCCCAGCTCCCTTCCTGGAGAGATTTTATCCTATCTAAATACTGTAATATACAGCCAGCTTGCCAACTAATCAAAATGGTGCTGAGACTGGTTTGTACAAATACAGTACATATTGTTGTTCATCTACAAAAACTTAACGAGTTTTTCATTGGTCATAACATTATAAAAAAATTTTAGAGATAATTATAACTAAAACTAGAGGGTCTTCAGCCATCAATAAAGTGACCTAAGAGCGAATGGGTTACAATTGCTATCCCTTAAAAACAGTTTCTAAATTTACCTGTCAGCCGTGATACTCATGCTTTGATTATACATGCCTTTGTACACATACTTTGATTATACATGCTTTGATTAAAATTTGTTCTTGCGTAAAAGATGCCAAACTCCAAGTAATCATACAGATAAAACCAGTAACAAATATGCTAGATTCCTTTTAGATTACTTTTACTGGGATCCACCAGATCCTGTCCAGAGAGTTATATGACACATACTAAGGCCTTAATTAACTATACTTAGTGGGCCTTAAATGACACCACAGTCTCTCTTAAATGAAGAAGTAACATTAATGAAACAGGCCTTCCTCCAAAATCGGATGGCATTAGACATTCTAACAGCAGCACAGGAGGTTCTTGTGCAATTGTAATACTGAATGTTGTGTGTACACTCCTGATCCCGCTGCTAATATCTCAGTAGCTGTTCAAGATATTAGATGACAAATCAATGACATGTCAGATTCTAAAATTCCCTGCACCTTATCCTTTTCCTCTTTATGGGAAGCCATTACTAGGTTCCTCTTGGTGGAAATCTTTGTTAACTATACTCATAATTATACTGTTGATTCTATTATTTGGGCCATGCATACTAAATTGTTTCTTTGTGTCTCCTCCAGACTTAAAGCTGTATGCCCACCCAAGATAAAAATCCCTGTTGTCTATCAAGAGCCTTTAGATAGACCCTCTGTAGAGTATCTCTGACTGCTGATCAATAACTACGACCCCATTCAGCCTGAAGCCAAATCGGTCATCATCCATCTCTCTCTCACAGCAGCTCAGGGTATTTCTTCAGATTGAGGAATGATATTGACAGCTGAGTTAATTAGAAATATTACATGCAGTCAGACAGGACCAGGTCCTTGAAGGAGCTAGTGCAGAAGACCACATACCTTGTAACCTTAGAGACAGACAGACACCTCTGCTGTGGGCCAGACCTTAAGACAAAAGATGAAACAAATGCATTCTTCAATTTTAAAGAACACTAACTCATATCAGACATCTAGTAGGTTGGGAGTTTCATTCCGCTATATCAAGAGTATATAGAGATAACCAAAGTGAAAATTACATGAAAAAAGGGGGACACAAAAGTTGCTAGTATTCTTAAGATAAAATACAAAAACATATATTAATTATAGGTAAGATTTTGTCCTTTCCAAATTTTTACAAGATATCTTTGCTAATTCATCTACAACAATTAAGACTAGTCAATTTGTAGTTATAAATTCTAAATTTGTAAAAAATTATTGTAATTCAATTTGGTTAAAAAATATATTTGAGTGCACTTTGATTTTTTAAGAAAGAAAGAAAACCTTTGCATGTTACACTGTAGTCAAAGTTCCAGAAGTCCATCTCAGGGACAAAATCTTGAAAGCAGCTAGAGAAAGGCAACAAAACACATACAAACTTAAACACATCAGAGTTACAGCAGACTTCTCAACACAATCTCAAAGGCCAAAAGGCTTGCAGTGATGTGCTTCAAGCCCTAAATGATAACATTTTCTCTCCTGACTTATAAATCCTGCAAAACTTTCCTTCTAAATTGACAGAGAAACAAGGTATTTCCATGACAAGGAGTACCTGAAGAAATTTATAATGACCAAAACAGCATGACAAAAAATTCTCAAGAATATCCTACAAAGAGACAATGACACCAACAGTGCCAAGAATATACTTGGTAGGATAAACAACTAAGCAAAATACAAAAAAGCAAAAGGAAAATAATACCATGGAAGGAATAAGTCAATATCTCTCAGTAATAACTTTCAGTGTGAATAATCTCAATTCCTCAATCAAAAGATACAGATTGGCAGAACAAATCAAGAAAAAAACAATATACGGAGTACAAGAAACACATTTAATTCAAAAATAAATTCACAGATTAAAAAGCAAAGGATAGAAAACAATATCCCACTCAGTAGGAACCTAGACAAAAGCAGGAGAAGCTATCCTAATTTCAGCCAAAGTACATTTCAAGCTAAAACTGATCAGAAAAGAAAAAGAAGGTCACTACATATTGGTTAGGGGAACAATTCAACAAGAAAATAACAATTATAAATATATGTGCACCAAATACTGGTACATCCAACTTCAAAAACAAACAATAACAGACATGAAAAAAATCACAGAAACACCAATACAACTGTAATGGGGGACCTCAATACCCCAACTGTCAGAAAAAGACAGCTCAACTAGATGAAAAGGAAACAAAGAAATATGACAATTTAAACAAATCTTTATAAACAAATGGATTTAGTAGCTATCTACAGAGTGTTTCATCCAATAACAGAACACATTCTTCTCAGCAGTAGATGGGAATTTCTCCAAACTAGATCATATACTAGCCCATAAAGCATGCTTAAGTAAATGGAAAAGAATTGAAATTATCCCACACATATTATCAGCTCATAGTGCAATGAAACTAGAAATCAATGGCAAAAGAAACTTCATAAACACATGAAATTAAATAATACCTTCTTGAAAAATCAATGCATCACAAATAAAATATAAACAGTTCCTAAAATCAAACAATAATGTCAGTATGACATACTAAAGCCTATGGGACACAGTGAAAACAGTTCTAAAAGGTAAGTTTCTAGTGGTAAATGCCCACATCAGAAAAACAGAGCAAGGCCAAATAAATAACCCAATGATGCATCTCAAGATCCTACAAAACAGGAACAATCCAAATCCAAAGCTAGTACATGGAAAAAAACTATAAAGATTGGAGCAGAAATTAATGAAATTAAGACTAAAAAAATACAAAGAATAAATTAAAGTTGATTCTTTGAAAGAATGAACAAAATAGACAAACTCTTAGCCAATCTTACCAAAGGAAAGAAAAAGATTCAGAGTCATGCAATTAGAAATGAAAAAGGTTAAATCACAAAGAGCTCTGCTGAAATGCAGAAGATCACTGGTAACTATTTTGAGAACCTACACTAAAACAAAAAATTCAGAAGAAATGGATGGATTCCTATATACAAATGAACTACCAAAGTTGAATCAAGAAGATACAAAAAATATGAATCTTCCAGTATCAGTCAATGAAACTGAAGAGGTTAAAAAAAAAAAAAAAACTAAGAATATTTCAGATACCAACAGATTCACTGTCAAATGTTACAAGAACTTTACAGAAAATTTAACACTAATACTCCTTAAAATTTTTAATGAAATTGGAAAGGAAGCAGTACCCCCCAAACTCATTCCTGCAATCAAACATTACCCTGATTCCAAAACCAGAAAAGAGCCCAACAGAAAGAGAACCACAAGCCAATCTCTTTAATCAACATAGGAAAAAAAAATCCTCAGTAAGATGCAGGCAAATGGAATGCAACAAATCATCAAAAAGATCATACATCATGATCAAACAGGATTCATTTCAAAGAGCAGACATGGTTAAACATATGCAAACCAGAAAATGTAATACACCATCTAAACAGAAGTAACGATAAAAATAGCAGATAATTTCAACAGTTGCAGAAAAAGCCTTTGACAAAATCCAATATCCATTCATGATAAGAACCATAAAGAAAGCCGGGCCTGGTGGCACATGCCTGTAATCCCAGCACTCAGGAGGCTGAGACAGGAGGATTGTTGGGAGTCTGAGACCAGCCTTGGCTACACAGTGAGCTCAAGGCCAGCCTGAATGGCATAGCAAGACCCTGTCTCAAAAAGACAAGAGCTAGGGATTTAGCTCAGTGGCCTAGTGCCTGCCTGGCAAGTACAAGGTTGTGAGTTTGATCCCCAATGATGAAAAAAAAAAAAGGAACCATAAAGAAAAATCAGAAGAGAAGGTCTTTATCTCAATCTGATTAAAAGCTACCTGTGAAAAATCAACAGTCAACATTATATTAAATACAGAGAAGCCAAAAGCCTTCCATCTAAAATCAGGAACAAGACAAGGATACCTACTATCACCACTCCTGTTCAATACAATTCTCAAAACATTACCCAGAACAATTAGGCAAAAGAAAGTAATAAAAACGATATGGATAGGAAAGGAAGAAGTTAAATTATCATTATTTACAGATAACATAGAAGACCCAAAAACTCCACATCTACATAGAGGACCCCAAAACTCCACCTCTACATAGAGGACCCCAAAACTCTACCTCTACATAGAGGACCCCAAAACTCCACCTCAATATAGAGGACCCAAAAACTCCACCAAAAGATTCCTAGAATGAATACCAAATTCAGTAGAGATGCAAAATACAAAGTCAACACCCAAAAAAAATCAATAAGCTGTCCACCAATAAAAGATTCACAAAGAGAGAAATTGGAGAAACAATACCTTTCACAATAACATCAAGAAAAGTGAAGTACTTCAGAATTAATATAATATGGAAGTTAAAGACCTTTACAATGAAAACTACAATACTCTGAAAAAGAAGATTAAGAGGATATCAGAAAGTGAAAAGATAGCCCCTATTTCTGGATAGGCTGAACCAATATAGTCAAAAGAACCGTACTTCCAAAACTTTTATATGCAATGCCAATCCCTCATAGAGTTTGAGAAAACAATCTTAAAGTTCATATGAAATCAGAAGAGATCTAGAAGAACAAAAGTAATTCTGGACAACAGGCAAAAGGCATGGGTCATCACAAAACTTGAACTTCAAGTTATTCTACAAAGCTATAGTGATAAAAACAGCATGGTACTGGCAAAAGAGGCTTGCAGATCAATGGACCAGAATAGAGGCTGTAAAAACAACTCCAGGCTATCTTATCGTTGAAAAAGGGGTCAAATACTTTCACTGAAGGAAAGAACTCCTTTAACAAATAATGCAGGGAAAACTGGCTATTCACATGCTGAAGACTGAACATATACCAATATCTTTCACTATGCACTAAACTAAAATCAAAATGAATCAAAGATCTAAAATTAAAACAAATATTTAATCTGCTGGAAGATAAAATAGGTAAACCTCTAGAAGACACAAGTGTAAGCAAAACATTTCTGAAGGGAACCTTCATCGTACAAGAAATAATACCAAAAATCAACAAATGGGATTACATCAAATTAAAAAGCTTCTGCACAGCAAATGAAAACACAGAGTAAAAAGACAACTATAAAATGGGAAGAACCCAATACCCCCCTAAAAAAAATAGGAAGAAAATTTTGCCAGCTATTGCTTACACAAAGGACTAATGTCTAGAATACATAAAGAACTCAAAAAATTAGACCCCTCCCAAAATTTAAAGTCCCAATCAAAAATGGGTCATCTGAAATAAATACACATTTCTCAGATGAAGAAGTGCAAATGGCCAGTAAATACAGGAAGAACATTTCAACATATCTGGCAATTTGAAAAACGCAAATCAAAACAACACTGAGATTCCATGTCACTCCAGAAAAGAATGACTATGATCAAGAAATTAAACGAAAACAAATGCTGGAGAATCTACAGGTCAAAAGGAACCCTTCCTCATTGTTGGTGGGAGTGTAAACTGATACAATCACTATGGAAATCAGTACAGCGATTCCTCAAGAAACTAAAAATAGAAATTCCATTTGATCAGCTATTTCTTTCTTTTTAGGTATCTTCCTGAAAGAGTTAAAGAGATATTAAGAATACATGCATGTCCATGTTTATAGCAGCACAACTCAAAGTACCTAAATTTTGGAAATATCCTATATATCCATCAACACATGAATGAATAAAGAAAATGTGTTAGTTATACACAATGAAGTACCATTCTGCCACAAAGAAGGGTAAATGTGAGTCATTTGTACAAAAATGGGTGCACCCTGAGGCTATAGTATTAAGCAAATTTAAACAGACGCCCAAGCTTAAATACCAGTTTCTCTTATATGAGAAATATAAAGTACACAATAAGAGAGATAATAGGAAAAAAAGAGAGAAAAGCAGTTATTATAATCCAACATGTCCAATGTATGTAAAAATAAAGCTGTATTTAGTATAATTATTTCACATTTTGTGTGTTTTTTGTTAGTCTGGCTGTTAATCTGTGTTTATGACAATTAACTTGATACTTAAAAATAAATAAACTTGATGCTGTCAAAAAAAAAGATGTGTTATGCACATGAACCAATCCCCACAATGAATGTAATCATTATGTACTGCAAACATGTACTAATAAATATAAAACTTTTTTTAAAAAAAGTCCAAACTCAAACCTAGTTTAAGAAGGGAAATCATAAAGATCAGAGCAGAAATTAATTAGAGATTTTTTAAATCATACACATAATCAAGAAGTTGAATAGCCAACTTTTTGAAAGAGTAAACAAAATAGATAAACAGTTAACCAAACGTATCAAAAGAAGGACAGAAAAGACTCAATGCAATTAGGAATGAACAAGATGAAATTACAAGACACTGTCAAAATTCAGAAAATCATTAGTAACTACAATGAAAATAGTGCTCCAACAACTTGGAGAAATCTTGGACAGATTCCTGGAAACACATGGGCCAAGAAGACATAAAACTTCTGAACAATCCAAAAACAGCGCTGTATTTGCAATTAATATGAGGCAATAATAAAAAGCCTACCAACTAAGAAAAGTCCATGACCTGATGAATTCACTGCTGAGTTCTACAAGACATTCAAGGAGGTTACATCACCAATATTCCTCGAAATCTTTAACAAAATTGAAAAGTAAGGAGTGCTTACAAACTCATTCCTGAAATGCAGCATCGCTCTGGTCCTAAAACCAGTCAAAGAGCCAACTAGAAAAGAAAATAGACCAATCTCCATAATGAACACAGATGCAAAAATCCTCAACAAAGTATTGGCAAATAGAATGCAACACGTTATCAAAAGGATCATACGACATGATCAAGAAGGTTTCATCCCAGGGATGCAAAGATGACCCAACATATGCAAATCAACAAATATGATACACCACATAAACAAAAGCAAGGACAAAAATCACATGATCATATCAGTAAGTGCAGAAAAAGCTTTTGACAAAATCCAAGACCCAATCATGCTTTTAAAAAAGAACCATACTTCAATCTCATAAAAGCCATCTATGACAAACCAACAGCCAACACTGTATTATTTGGGGAGAAGTTAAAAGCTTTCCCTCTAAAATCAGAAACAAGACATGGATGTCCACTATCACCACTCTTGTTCAATATGTATAGTAACTGAAACATTAGCCAGAACAATCAGGAAAGAGAAATAGATAAAACAAAAAAGATAAATATAGAAAAGAAAGAAATAAAATTACCATTGCTTGCAGATGACATGATACTTTAACTAGAAGGACCAAAAAATTCCACCAAAAGATTTCTAGAATTAATAATCAAATTCATCAATGTACCAGGATACGAAATCAACACACACACAAAAAAAACCAATTGCATTCCTGTACACTAATAATGAACTCACTGAGAAAGAAATTAGGGAAATAATACCATTCTCAACAGCATCAAGGAAAATACTTCAGAATTAACCTAAAGAAGTAAAAGTTCTCTACAATGAAAACCACAGTATTCTGAAAAGGGAGATCAAAGAAGATATCAGGAAATAGAAAGATATGTCCTGTTCCCGGATAGCAGAACCAATACTGTCAAAATGCACATACGGTACTTCCAAAACTGACATACATATTTAATACAACCCTAATCAGAATACCAATAACATTCCTCACAGAACAAGAGAAAGCAATCCTAAAATTCATATGGAACAAGAAGAAACCCAGAATAACAAAAGCAATCTTGCGCAACAAGAGCAAAGCAGGAGGTATCACAATTCTGGGAGTTCAAATTATACTACAAAGCTACATAAGAAAAACATAATTGTACTAGCACAAAAACAAACTTGTGGATCAAGGAAACAGAACAGAGGATACAGAAAAAAACCCAGACACACTCACCAACCTGATCCTTGACAAGAGTCATAAACATACTTTGGAAAAAGCCTCTTTCGCAAATGTTGTTGGGAAAACTGGCTATCCTCATGCAGAGAACATTGAAGTTAGACCCATGTACTGTACTAAAATAAAAACTGGATCAAAGATCTAAATACAAAAACAGAAACAACCCGTTGGAAGATAAAATAGGTAAAACTCTTGAAATCACAGGTACAAGCAAGGACTTTCTGAACAGAACTCCAATTGCATAAGAAATAGCAAGTCAACTAATGGAACTATATCAAATTTAAAAGTTTCTGCACAGCAAAGGAAAAAACAGGGTACAGAGACAACCTACCGAACAGAAAAAAATGTCGTCAGCTACTCCATAGATAAAGGAATATCTAGAATATATAACAAACTCAAAAACTTAGAACCCTCCAAAATAAAAGACCCTGCCAAAAAATGGGCAACTGAAAATAGTTCTCAGATGAAGAACTAAAATGGCCAGTAAGTACATGAAAAAAAAGCTTCAACATTGCTGGCCATTAAAGAAAGGCAAATTTAAACATCTATGAGATTTCATCTTATGCCAGAAACAATGGCATTCATTAAAAAAAATCAAATAAACAAAATATCAGTGAGGCTGCGGTAAGAAAAGAATATTCCTACCTTGCTCGCAGGAATGTAACGTAGTACAATCTTTATGGAAGTCAGTATACAGTCCTCAAAAATACTAAAAATACAAATCCCGTTCAGCCTAGCTAATCCC
This sequence comes from Cuniculus paca, assembly GCA_004365215.1. Taxonomy (NCBI): domain Eukaryota; kingdom Metazoa; phylum Chordata; class Mammalia; order Rodentia; family Cuniculidae; genus Cuniculus; species Cuniculus paca. The sequence goes on along the minus strand of RJWT010017133.1, from coordinate 2,921 downwards.
CTTCTAGGCATCTTTCCAAAAGAGTTAAAGGCATCATATTACGGTGATAAATGCATACTAATGTTTGTAGTAGCACAATTCACAATAGCTGAATCTTGGAAGCAGTCTATATGTCCACCAACAGATGAATGGATAAAGAAAGTGTGGTATCTATACATAATAGAATAGTACTTAGCTATAAATAAGGACAAATTTGAGTTATTTACAGGGAAATGGTTGTAATTTGAAAACACAATGTTAAATGAAGTAAATCAGACACAAAGGTTTAAATACTACATAGTTTCTCTTATATATGAAATCCAAAGTATAAAGAGCAAAATAAAAGACAGATTTTTAAAAAAAGGAACATAGACCTTTTGCAAGTGAAAAAGGACAAAGAAATGGAAAGCAGTAAGAGGTGAGATGGGAGGGGAACATGGAAAGAACTGAGATATGTTGTGCACATCCACAAACTACCCACAATAAATGTAATCATTCTATGTTGCAAACATGAACTTAAAGATGAATGACGAAAATGCTGGAAGTGGCCACTGTGCTCTCTCACAGTGGTCTGCTCTCACCCTGTAGATTGTAGAATTAATGAGCCTGAACTCACTCTGCAGAGCATGTTTCTTTTCTTTTAATATCTTTAAATAATGTTGAACCTAGCTAAAAAAATATTTAAAAATGGAGGAACTGGATAGAGACTGAGGGAGGAGGGAGGAGAAAGGAAAGGAAATAAAAACAATTAAGGTATGTTAAGTACATGTACCTATTCCCTAAGATGAATGTAAACATTATATACTGCAAACATGTACTAACAAATGAACATAAATTTTCAAAAAGAAAGATTAAAAACAAAATTGTGGGCTGGGGTATAGCTCAGTGGTAATATGTTCACGGCTCTGGGTTTAATCCCACTTATGGGTAGAAGTCACTCATAAGTTAAAAAAAGTCAGTTTCATCTACACCAAGATAATAATTTTTACTTATCAAGTTAGCAAAAAAAAAAAAACAAACAATTCATGAGACTGCACAGTGAGGAAGGTATGGAGAAATCATCACTGTGATACATTTCTGATGGGGAGTAAAAATTGTTCCAACTCCATGCAGGCCGACTTAATATATTATCAAAATTACAAATGTATATACCTTTGATTCAGCAGTCCTACTACTAAAAGTATATCCTAATAACTATATTTGAACATGATGTGCAAAACTGTGCCAATGTAGGGTTATTCACCGCATCACTATTTGCAAAAGATTAGAAGCTAATTATCAATTCATATGGTTAAGTTATGGTACATCTATAAGGTGGAAAACATGCAGTCATTAAGTAAATCAGTAAGTAAATACCAAGATAGTATATAATAGGACTTCCCAGTGCTCATTCACCCACAGCTACATCTGTTGGAACAACTACAATATAGGAAAATACCTTCGCAAGATCTAAGGAAACCTGGTGAGTGATTACAGCCCTGAGAGTAATGTAGAAATTAGAAAAGACACATTAAAGAGGGTAGAATGAAGAGTTTCATATTATCCCCATCATCCCTCCCCCAACCCCAGGCAACACAGGATGGTAAGAAATACTCTCCATTTGGGGAAATGAGCACTGGACTTTGCCTCAGACCTCAACACTCAGCCTGTGCCAGTAAAACCCAGAGCTGAGAAGGTCCCCACAATCTCAGACTCTAGGACAGTGGCCATGAATCACCCTTCACATCTTACTTGGGGCCAGGCTAGCTCCTATACAACTCACTCCAGTATTTCTAGGCATGAGCTTGCTGGGCCCTGGCTCAAGTACCCAGCCCTGGCTCAAGTACTCAGCACCAGGCCCAACCCTGAAGTCCCGGATGCCAGGCGTGCCCACCTGTTAACTGGCACATACCACACCAACCTGCATAAAGACTCCAGCAGCAAGACCGGAGATCACACCAAACATCCTTTCCAGAATCTCTGAACAAGTTTTTTAGTGAAGAAGTTGCCCAGACAAAGCTAGTCTGCAAAGACTGAGTTCCTACTTTCTTCAAACGTGTAGACACCACTGCATGGCCATAAGATTCAAGAACGATGAGAGAAATATGATACCACCAAAAGGAAAAAAAATAACGCACAAGTAACCAACCCTAAATAAATGGAGATTTATGAACCACCTGATAAGGAATTATAATTGCTTCAAGGAAAATGAGTGTACTTCAAGAAAACATAAAGAAACAATCAATGAAATCAGGAGAATAATAAGTGACAAAAATGAGAAATTTAAGAAGTTAAAAATATTTATAAGTCAAATTCTAGACTTGAAAACTACAATGAATTAAATGAAGAATGCAGTAGAAAATGTGACCAGCAGAATAGATTGGGACACACAAAAAAATTTGCAAACTCAGAGACAAGTTGCTTGAAAGTATGGAGCTAAAGGACAAAAATCAATCAAAAAGAGTGAAAAAAGCTTACACAATTTATTGTGTAGCATCAAAAAAGCAAATATCTGAGCTGGGGAGATGACTCAGTGATAGACCACTTGCCTAGCACATGTGAGGTCCTGGGTGTGATCCCCAGTATAAACACACACACACACAAATATTTGAATTATGGGAGTCAAAGAGGGAAAGGGAAAGATAAAGAGCCAGATAACCTATGTAAATAAGTAAAAGCAGAAAATTTTTCATATCTGGGAAAAGAAATACATACCCATAGAAAGTCAAAGGTATCCAATCATATTCAATCCAAACAACATTAAACCAAGAAATATCGCAATCAAAATGTCAAAATTCAAAGACAAAGAGAAGATTCTAAAATCAGCAAGAGAAAAGAAACATATTATAAATGTATAAAGGTGTTATATAGCTGTAGCAACAGACTACTCACTAGAAAACTTACAGGTCAGGAGATTGTCAAAGGATGCATATATTCATGGTGTTGAAGCGGGGAAAAATCCT
>RJWT010017132.1:0-19495 GCA_004365215.1 Cuniculus paca | reverse complement strand
GGGGAAGATTGGTCCACCTGGTGTCGATAGCAAGTTAACTCATTTCCCCCACAGCTGTGCTCTGATGAAGATGAGAGAGATCCAGTTAAGCCTCTGTGTCTGTCCTGCAGATCCGTCTTTCTCTATTTTCAGCATTCCTTCGCTCTGTTGAGTGTGCGCTGTCGCCTTAATGGCAGCACAGATGTAAACGAAAATAAGGGAGAAAACACTTCATGGAGCCATAACATCAACATTCCCTCTGCCATGCACCAGCAAGTCTGCACGAAACCCTAAATATATTAATATCTTCATTGCTGATTGCTAAGGAACTCAGCAAGAGTCGGGCAAAGAGGCACAAAGCTCTCAAATTACCAACTGATTTCTCCTGGGCCTATGATTGTTATTGCCAGGATTCAAAACCATTCTAGCAGATTCCAAATGGAATCATCTCTCCATACCCCAAAGGAGGCTGATTTGGGAAAGTTGCTACACAGTTACACCTCTATGCATCTTACCAGCACTGGCTCATGCTGAAAAATACTGACATCAATAGGAAAGCAGAGCAAGAGGAATGAAAATCAAGTAGATTTTCTGAACCCATTTTTGCAAACATAATCCCTTTGGTTGCTTATTTACATGACAGACAGTCACAAAAATACATTTCTCTTGGAAATCTGCTGTCAGATGGACTAGCCTTTCATCATCCTCTCCAGGCCATTTCCCCCACCCTCACCAACCCTAATATTTACATTTCCTCACATAACTTCACTTTGATCTGGCTTTTTCCTTCCAAGCTCCCAAACTGAACTTTCAACAAAACTCCACCCAAAAGCTTCTCCCTATACTACTGGTCCTAATACTTCTTATAAACAGAAAACTAAAATTGGGTACAGCTTTAAGTAAGGAAGAAAATTATAACTTTCACTTTATGGCCCTGAGGGCAATGCGTTGTGTACAGTCTGCAAAATGCCATCAACAGTGTTTGGTACTGAAAAGGGGGAAACATATGAGTGGAAATGGAACTCTGTAGCACTTCTGTGGGGATTTTGCAGTCAAGTAAATACCGTAGGATGTGCTTCTGGGAAAGGTCCTTTTAAATAATCATTTGCAAAACAAAAGATTTTAGGATAGAATTTAAGCAATTTGAAAAAAAAAAAGATGTGTGATAGACCAACTGTTTGCCTCACAGAAGACAAACCTTCTGTAAACCTTCTGTGGGTTTCCATTCCTTCTCAGTCTTCTCTGCATCTGCTTCGGGGTTGTTACGTCGTTCATAGCAGTTATCATGAAGATGGAGCCCTGTAACTTTAGCAATCAGCAGAATGGGCAAAGCCAGGTGTCCCTGCAGATAGAGTTGAATGGGGGCTCTGTCATTCTGTTTGATCTTCAGAAAATTTCTTAGCATTAAGGGCTACTGTGAGGATTAATGAACTAATATGCACAGTCCAAGAGTTGATTCGGAGCAGGTGCTCAGTAGCTGCTTACACTACAGTTTAGGTTCCAAAATGCACTGGGCACAGCGTAAATCTGGAGTGGGAATCTAACGGGCTTTTTGGCCCAACAACCCTCAATTTGCTACCCAGAGCACAAGTAAGAGATAAATATAGGTAACTGCATCTCTTCTTTGTTTGGATACTTTTAGCTCAGTCTACTCAGGGTCTTCATGGTTTCATGGATGCATTTGAGTCCAGGACAACTCCCCTTCTCCCACACACACATGCACACACACTGATACACAGCAGAGTAAAACCAGACACAAGACACAAACAGTGTTCTTCGTCAGACCATCCATCCTTGTCCTCATTGAAATGACCTACCTACTCCAGACCATCACCCTCTTTCTGGGTTACTTACTGCCGTTTCCAATCTAGGATTCAGAATTTGTCATTTAGGAGTAGGTTTCTTCCCAACATCCGTCATTTCTTTCCCTCTGCAATTTTCATCCCTGGTCCTAGGTGATCACCAGGGTCAACTTTCTTTTCTCTCCTGCCCAGGCTGTCAGACGACGTCACGAAAAAAAAAATCAAGAGGTTGACCTGTTCGTTTATTCAACATGTATTTAGCAGGCTCCTCTTATATGTGGAAAGCTTTGTTAGGCACTGGGGGGAGTGTTAGGACATGCCCATCACATTCACAGACTAGCAGGGGACAACTGGTCAACAAGTCAGCACCAGTATGTGTTCCACAGCACAATGTGCCCAGGGCCATGAAGGAAATGACTGAAGGCTTTCATGATGGGGAGAGGGGAAGCATGTCAACAAGAGTGGATCAGGGAGTCTACTTAGAGAAAGCAGAAATCTGAAGATTCTGAACTTCCCTCAGAAGGAAGGGTATATGCAAAGGCCACAGGAGTCTGAGGAAACCTCTATAGTTGAGGAAAGGAGTTTGAGGTGAACAGTGGTGAGGGAAAGCAGAGAAATAAGAAGCCATTGACAAGAACAAGGCGGGTAAAGACAGGATTGAGATTTATCTAGGAAAGAGGGCTGTCTCATCTCACCCTGCCCTGGCACATCCTGGCATACCATTCTCAGGCACATCCTATGGTCTTCTCTGATGAGGAGCTCAATCTCTTCTCCCTGTACCCTTGGCCTGAGACACCCCACCTCTTAGCACTCACCCCTCACATTTTGACTAAATGCTAAGGTACACTTTATACTTTTTTTTTATTGTGGAAAATGTGCATAACTTAAAATTAACCATTTTAACCACTTTTAAGTGTACAATTCAGTAGCATCAAATACATCCACAATATCATGCAATTGTTACCACCACCCATTTCTAGAACTTCCTCACCATCCCCAAGGGAAACTCTGTACCCACTCAATAGCATCCCTTCTTTTTTGGGTCCCCTCCTCCATAACTTTACCAATCACCTCTGTCCTGTCCTCCAGAAGACGGGGCCTGTCCTGTGCCCAGCCTGCTCCGCACTCCATGCTTCACTCCACCTTCTCCCTGTCTCTAGGAGCCATTTCTGTGGATGTTCTGGGTCACATCTCAGCTCCTGTGCTCTCCCCTTACACATCCTGGAGAACAAGCCTACAGCCCTCCTGTAAGATGATGACGATTAATCTGATATGAAGATGGTTCCAAGGTGACTAATGGGTGGGTCATTACAGATAGCATATAGACGCTGCACAAAGGTAGGATTCGCATTCCAGGGGGGACAGGGAAGGTTGCACAAGTTTTTCTCTTGCTCTTCAAAATAAAGTGCAATTTAAAACTTGCGAATTCTTCATTTCTGGAATTTTCAATTTTATATTTCCAGACTGGGACTGACATGACAAAGTAAAACTTCAGAAGGGGAAACCTCAGATCAGGGAAGACAACCATAGTCAGTTGTTGGAAGACATCTACATCATAGAGTGACACATTTTTCATCTCACACAGGGAAACCCTGTGCTCTGGCTCCAGCCAGTCCTTCAGTGGTATTCACAAAAATGAATGACCAGAAACATCTCAAGTGTTCCCACAGCATTCTAGGTTCCCATTCCCTCCCCTGCTCCACCACCTGGCTGTAACATTCCTTTTATTCTCCACGGTTCTCTCTCCAGTTCCTTCTACTAGCACTTGGCTACAACTTTCCTGTTGATTTCATTCCTGTTCTTAGCTGCTCTGCCTTCCCTTCCATTCCTCCCCTAAACTCCTTGGCCTTGCCCATAAAGTGCAGTATGACTCAAGGCCTCAATAACTTGTCTTATGTCTTTCTTTTATCCACCATTTCTAAGTCCGATGCTTCAGCTTGTTGTAGTAGAAGAATCAAAAGAGCAGGTCACAGGCTCTGTGTTCCCGAGCTATTCTTCCTGAACAAGTTCCCTTGCCACACTGCAATATTACTTCTTCATCTATGAAAGTGATGATTTAGATTAGTTATTCTCTTCTGTCTTCTAAGTCACAATCTCGTAATTCTAGTTCTTCCAACATCTATGACAATGCCCGCTGTTCATAGAACATTTCCACCCATCATGTTGTTTACTGTTTCCACCCATCATGTTGTTTACTTCTTAAACCAAAAATATATATTTCCAGGATATGATAGCCTATCAAAACAAAAAGTTTACTTTTTCCCACTTTTTCATAATTGGTCCTTAACTTTGATTTCAAACATATAATTAAATGCACGTTCTAAAAAAAGTCATGTGCATAAATAGAGACATTTACAATCAAATTAAGTTACTACATCTATTGGCACAAATGTAATGTGTGTGCCACGGAGACTGTTGACATTAAGTCTTGAAAATAAAAGTATCAGAGTGCATTTCCCATTGCTTAACTTGAGTACTTACTAGGTACATTAGCTTTCCTGTGGCTGCAACAAAATACCCGACACCCACAACTTAAAGGAGAAGAGGTTTACTTTACCTCATAGTTTCAGAGGGGTCAGTCCAAGGGTGCTGGCTCCAAGGCAGAAAGTGCATGGTAGAAGGACCTGGTGAAGGAAAGTTTCTCAACCCATGGGAGCTGGGAAGCAGACAGTGCAGGTTAAACCTGCAACCGAGCTCTAACTCCTAACAGCACATTTAGCTATGAGCTCATCAATGAATTAATCTACTAATGAGTATAGCGCCCCCATGGTCCAATCACCTTCCAAAAGCCCCACCCCTGAACACATGAGGCTTCTGAGAAACATTTTAGATCTAAACCATAACAGCAGGCAACCGGACTCATTTGTGAATTTCAGTTCATACCCCATGTAGACACTGAAAGGAGATGAGAAGCTTCTGGTACCAGGGCCCAGGTTCTTCTGGAATGAACTCCATACCTTCTTCTCCTCTGGCTTAAAACTCACCTCTCCTTTTCCCAAAAGGTTCTGGCATCTTCTCAAAAGACAGCTCCTCTTTTGAGGTGCTATAGCTCACTTCTTCCTGGCAACAGTCCTGACCAGGAAGCTCTTCCCTTCCAACCAGTCCCAATTCCCTTCTCTTGGCCTTTACAAGCCCTCACTACTCTGGAAAGCTTGATAGAAAATAAACTTCGTGCCAAGGGTTTTCCTCGGCAGACTTCCCAAACTCAGTCACAAGTTCAGTCAGTCACTGTCTTCCTGTCAGAGAAGTGTCTGTGCCCTCGGAAAACCCAAGGTACAAGCACTCCTGCAGAATGGGTAGAAGGGCGAGTGCCTCCACTGTCCTTGGAAGCTTGCTTTCTGCTCGTGCAGCCTTCCCCAGATCAGCTGTGGCTATTACTCACTGAGTGGTAAACTGAGAGGCTTTGGATCCTCCTCCCCTGTAAGAAGCAGTCCCAGTGTATGCTCTTTTCTAGAGTGAACTTTTCAGAAAGTGAAGGTCTTCTCCTATTCTTCGTCATTTGTGTATGTATTTGGGGCTGGGAATTAAACCCAGGGTCTTGCACATTCCAAGCATGCACTCTGCCAATGAGCTACACCCCAGCCCTCTTTTTAGATTATAGGGTCATCTAAAGCTAATCATGAGAACAGCCATGAAGCAAGTGGCATCATGCCCCAAGCTTGCCTATCCCTGTCCTTCCCAAGGATTTATGGATCCAGAGTTTCTTCTTCTGGAGAAAGAATCCAAACTCAGGCATGTGCTCCTTAAGGTGAGACTGCCTCAGATTGCAGTCCAAGCCTTACCTCATCAGGAACTCCTTGTTAAAATGCAAATTTCTGGCTTCCTCTAGCCCCATGGGATAACAATATTAGGGGATGGTTTGAGGTCTCTTTCTTGTGCTGAGCACGCATTTCAGTCCAGGTGCTAACACACCTTGGATTTTTAGTGGAAGGCATTGTCTTCTCTCATAGGAACTTGCAACTTTATGACTGATTTATAGAAAATATAGAAACCTAGGGTTTGGGTAGGGACATTTTGAAAATTAGCAGTTTTATTTGCAATGTGAAAGGCAGCACGTTTGAGTCACACAACCTAAGTCCATCAATACGGTCTACCTTCTCCATCTAGCTGGCACCTCCAACCTATGCTGGTTTAGAAACTCTGAAAATACGATGGCTGCCAAGCATTTGAAAAGAGATGCTGGTGCCAAGAATGTGCCAGCCCCTTTTTAAACACCTTAAACTTTCTCTTACATTCAGTTATGAGAATTGTACTTTACACATTGGCTGAGGAGCAAATCTGGCTGAATTAAACATCAACGGAGCTCTTCCCCTTCCTCTCCTCTTCCCTATATACATACAACCTACATATATTCCTGATACGTGTGACTTCCTATGTACATGCAGCAGGAGGAAATCTTCACAACAGATTCGAGTGCTTTTCAGAACCCAGCTAAAAGAGTTTGAGAAAGAGCTCCCTGCTGTCTTTTTCCAAAAATAACCCTCATGTGGTACACGAGGCATTAATATTTACCAATCTTAATTTATAGATTCTTCCTGACTTATGATGGGGTTACATTCCGATAAACCTATGGTAAATTGAAAATATCCTAAGCCATAAATGTTTTTAACACACCTAATCTAGCAAACATCATAGCTAGTCTGCCCCAAACATGCTTCGAACATAGGCTTACATTAGCCTACAGTTGGGAAAAACCGTTTCACACAAATTGTTTTATAATAATAAAAATGTTAAATATTTCATAGAAATTATTAAATACTGAAAGTTGAAAGCAGAATGGTTGTATGGGTACACTTTTGCACTATTGTTAAGATAAGAATTGTAAATTAAACCATGGTAGGTCAAGGATAGCCTGCAAGTATGCATGTGTGTGTGTGTGTGTGTGTGTGTACATACACATTTAAGCTCACTAATCTTCAAGGCTTTCAGTGCAAAGATAAGACTCTGAGCAGTCTCATTAGCTGAAGCTGATCTCTCCTGCCTAACATTTTCTTAACACATGAGGCCTGGTGTAAATGAGGATGGCTTTGATCAGTTGTATCCATAAACTGTGGGACCTCATGAAAATGCAGATTTCTGGACCCTATATCACACTAATTAAATTGGGTCTCTGGGGGTAACATGCAAGCAGTATGCATTTTGAACAAACTCCCCAAGGACTGTGATTATTGTGGCATCCTGTACTACAACACAGAAAGGGTGACCGAAAGATAGTGACAATTTAAATTTAAAAATAAAACTTATTACAGTAAGAGACATATTGCCAACAATGATGGGATAATTGTGTTCAAAGCAAGGGGGAGTATTTTGAAGGGTGTTAATGGCAATGTGTCTTTTACTGTAAGAAGTTTTTTATTTAAAAATTCACTCTAGTTTATCACTCCTTATTGGGCAAACATTTGAGGCAATTTCTATCAAATAAAAACATTATGGTGTGTCTTCAGCTATGTTATTCACAGGATTTGGAACTGTGCAGTGTTTGGCTCTTTCCCAAAGTCAAAAATGACCATGAAAGAAAAATGTTTCAATTTGATTCAGGACATCAAGGCAACCACAAGAGTGCAACTAAAAACACTGAGGAAAGAGAACTTCCAGAACTGCTTCAGAAAGTGGCTAAAATGATGGGGTAAATGTGTTTGAAGTGAGGGAGAGCACTTTAAGGAGGATTAGTGGCAATGTGTCTTTTACTGTGATAATTGTTTTGTAAAACTCTAGACATTCACTATATTTTCATCACACCTTGTGCATATGCTGAATGACTGGGTCAGGGGTATACAAGCTCTGGCTGGACTCTGGGTTTAGGTGAAAGTGCCTTAGTCCTTTGGCAAAACTGCACAGCAAGGCGCAGACCATTTTTATCATCTAGAAGTATTTCACAGCATATAATGGGTGTTCAGTAGAGACATATCTATTAATTTGGTTGTTTCTCCTGCTTTTGATGAAGAGAACAGCTCTTACAAAATCCCAGGAAGAGAAGGTGTGGGTAAAGGGGCTCATGCTAATGGTATTTTGCCTATTGACTCTCATTTTATTTTATCAGTCAGTTGTTGGTGATTTTCAGTCCATATTCTCGAGCCCCTCAGACAATGAGTCTGGAAAGATGGTTTCATCTACTACTCTGTGGGATGGCTCCAACATCCCTGTTAGTAACAGACAACTTTATTTAGAATCAGGATTTAGCTCCTGCAGACTTCTCTTTTACCTTTCATATTGACTAAAAACTCTTTGATCTCAATGTGATATGTGAACTATTCTCTGGAAAGCAAAACTTTGATAAATAGATATAATAGTTATTTCAGTGTCCTAAACAACAAAACAAGAATACCTTTCTGTGTTATTTGGAATCATGCCCATCTTAATAACATTTCTCCATAGCCCATGGAATTAAAAGTTGGGAAAAGCAATATCACAATATATTTAGTTGCTGGAAATGCCCTTTAGAATTGGGAAAAGATTTGGATAAGTAGGAAAGAAAAAGACTGAATTTTTCATGTAATGGCTTTTCCTATTAGTGTTACTAAGAACAGTAGTCGTTATTATAAAGTTGTAGCATTTGAAGTTAGAATCTATACTGGAGAAAACATTGAGTTTTCATAATTATTTGGCTGTTATTTTATAATCCAACTCCAGACACCCCTCTAAAGCTACATAGTTCCAAATAAAAATGCTAGAGACAATTTTTTTTAAGAAATTATTTCAAATGTTCATGTAGAGTAAACCATTTGCAAGAGCCCTACTGCAATACAAATCTCATTCTGGCTTCCTTTCATTGCAGGCTTCTAGGCCTGGCTGGAGCTAAAGTTTTCCTTTACTGAGATGGTGGAATTTCCATGAAGGTCAGAGTTTATCCCTGCAACAAAGGTTAGACAGAGAAGTGACTTGGCAATAGAATAAAGGGCTCAAGAGGGATGGAAAAATGAGATTACAGAGCATATTAAAATGTAGTCTGCCCCAAAATGTAAAACAATTTGGCCTAAGTCTCACATATATGATACAGATTAACAAAACTGCTTAGAATCCAGGAAAATAAAATTGTTTTCTTTCGCTGCTTTTTTCCAAAGATCTCAGAGTCGGTACAGACACACCCAAAACATTTGGCTCAATCTCAAAACTGCAGACTGGAGAGCTGCTGTAAAAATAGCTGTGAGCTCCAAGGAATGGAGGGTAGGAAAAGTCTGCACCTCTGAAAGGGGCTTTGTTTGCCTCAGCCTTACAGATTTTTACATGCACAAACTCATTTGTGCACATGAATAAATAGTCACAGCGATACTCATACTTACAAGGTAGTCTCATGAAGTAAAATTCTCCCTCAGTGTCACACTTTGAGGGAAAAGAGAGAGACTAATTCCAGATGTTGCTCGATAATGCTTAGCTGTTTCCATGAAAAACTGTAGGAATGGCATTAGCTCACATGGAAATAATGTTTTAACCAGCTGGGAGTGGTTCCTGAAGTTTGCCCTGATTCTGCCTGGATCTAACCCACCCAGGGCCATACAGAAAGTACACTCAGGTACTAAACTGGTAGAAATGGCTTAGCAGAATTCTGCTCAAAAATAAATAAGCAATGAACATTGTCAGCCTGGGGCAGGGGTGAAAATGCCTCTGAGATCCAAGAGCAGAGCTCTTAGGGCTCCAGATGAGGAAAGGTGCTGAGACAACACCACAGAGAGGCTCAGGGAGGGAGAGTTCAGAGGGAGCAGGTGAATTCATTTACATCAATAGCAAAGAAAGGTATTGTCTCTACATAGCAGCCAGTGGGTTAAATCTGCCACTCCTGAGTTATACGATCCTGGTAACCTGAATTGACTTTACATAAGTTTAATTTTAATGAAAGGTTGAGATTGTCAGCTCACATTAAAATCTCTTTATTTCAGGGTGAATAAATATGAAAGGATCCTTTGGAATTAGGTTTTGAGCTTGAGTTGGGAATACCTAAAAAAATTGTGTATCCCCCTCCCATATTTATAAAATAGTATAAAATAACCTTATCAAATGTGCACAATTCTCTGTCGCCCCCCCCTCCCCATGTGACAGCTAAAAAATGGCTCCTAATTCTCATAGGGACAATGTCTGGGCCCCTATCACTGTGAGAACCTTTGCGAAAGTCAGCCTTAATAAGACAGTGACTCCTCCCCTCGGCCCGTGGACCTGAGATTCTTGACTCCAGTGGTGAGGAAGGCTCAGCAGAGCTGTCTAGGCACTCGGGCTGCAGGGCGCTTCTCCTGCCCCTGTTCTGAAGTCGGTTGCACCTTGGAAGTGGGCAGGGCAGTTGCAGCTGTGGGACGCCAAGCAGAGGAAGGTATAGATGACAGGACGGTCTCCTTGGGAGAAAGACCATCTGAAAGGGCCGGTGGTGGGAGACTGAGCAGAGGGAGGGAAGCAAAAAGAAGAAAGGAAAAGTGAAAAATGTCAGCTACAGAAAATAACACAAAGCATGCGGGTTTGGGAGCCAAAATCCAGAGGATTTCTGTTTAAGTGTTTGCTACAGAAGGGAATGGCGCTTCCCACAGAGAAATCAGAAAAATGTGTGGTAGAGGTATGGTGGACCCGGCGTCAGTCCAGAGAAAAGAGCAATCCCTGGAGGGTCTCCCTAGAGGTTTTGTTGTGAATGTTACCACCCTAATGACAATTAGATTTAATTTGGGTTGTCAAATAAAAATACAGGAGAGAGCTATTGCATGGCACATACTAACATGAAAAAAATTATCCATTGTTTATCTGAAATTCAAATTTACCTGGGGATCCCGTATTTTTATTTGCCAAGTCTGGCAACCTGTTTTCTATGCACAGCGTGATTGCTTATGCAAAATGATGTATGAATTCCACAGAGCGGATTTTGACCTGCACCTCCTATTCTTTCTCTTAAGGACCTGAGGGTAGAGGCAGGGAGGGATAAACACTAACTAGTGTGGCCTGGGAAATAGTCTCTCTCTGTCTCAAGTCTTGATCCCACTGCACACACCGTATGTGGCCTTGAGCCACAAGCCACACTAACTGGGCTATGGTGGCCCCTTGTTTCCAGACCATTGATGATAATTCTTCATCTCCCCTCTGCATTTACTCGAGGTGTAGTTGTTCAGTACTAAGTCTATAAATCTTTATAAATTAACTGCTGCAGAAGGCTTTGTTTGGCTCTAAAACACTCTTCAAGGGGCTTAATAACCTGTATTTCTCATTAATGCAGGAAAAACTGTACAAAATACATTGTATTCTTTTCTGTGTCCTTTCTATGCATTTTCTGCATGATGTAGGATCCCGATTGCTTCTGTCTCTGTCTCTGTCTCTGTGTTTCTGCCTGTTTCTCTATCTCTGTCTCTCCCTCTCTCTCAACATCTGGCTTCATGGAGCTTGTCCACACCTTCCCAGGGATTTACGGTACAGTGGAAATTTCTTTTTCCATTTTCCATCTCCTTAGCTCACAGTCTCACCCTTTGCTATGAGGCCAACTAATAGCTTCATGGGAATGATCAAAATCCTGGTCTCCAGCTGGGCCTCCCTCTCCCTTTCCCACTCCCCTTCCCCATCTCATTCTTCCTCTTCCTCTTCCTTCCTCTCCCTCTCCCCTGACCTAAGTATTTAGCTGCCTTTCAAGTTTAACACCAGAAAGAGTCCTCAAAAGAGGAGCCAGAAATCCTGTTGGACTCACTGCTTGCAGGACACTCCTGAAAAGGCATGGTGAGAGGTGGAAAAAACCATAGCCACTGGAAATAGTTTTACATGGGAAGGACAAGTTGTCAGAAGGTGGCTTCCTTCTCTGGAAGCCTTGGTGGGAAGAAAGGCTAAGGAGCCATGGAGAAGAGCTCCATCCACTTTGAAGGGCTGATGCAGAGCAAACAATCCCATTTTCTGCGGGAGGAGAGCTGTGGGAGATCTCTTATGGCTCAAAGACAGTAAGAAAAGCTGCCTGAGGCTTGCTCGATAGGGAGGAAAGGGAAGCTGATCTAGGGTGAGGTGGGTATCTAAATGGAGTTGACGCTGCATGGCTGAGAAGGGCACCTTCTTTTCTTCTTTTGCAGGAGTTCACAGCATTTTGGTTGTTTTGTGATAGGTTTTTTTTTTTCTTCCTACAAAGTCTTACAGAGGCTAACATTTCATGGGTGGCTACAATAAACTCAGTAGCATCCTTGTTACAGATAACAGCAGGAGCACTTAGCCAAGACTATGATCTGCAGAAACAGGCAGCCAGCCTGACAGGGACAGGCTCCCTTTGTGGAATGACATCTGAAAAGGCAGAGCTGGTCAGTGCAGTGGATTGCTCCCACAGCTTAAAGCTTCAAATTAGATTATTGATTAGGTTAATTTTCCGTGGGATATTGGATTTGGTTTGCATTTCGCCATCAGAGTTCATTAAATTTGCATTGCAGTTGATTATCTTCCATTAAGAAGCACATCTTAAAGTTTCATTACTGGGAAATGTCCGTGCATTGACACCTCTGTAGTTTCAATGCTAAGGATGCAAATGTAGGCACTTCCTATTGATTTCATTGAATTTTCACTAGGCGGCCTACACTCATATTTTATTTTCAATCCCCCTTGCAGGTTCTTGAAAAATTAGCACCGCTACCAGTAAATACAAAGAGGGGCAAGCCTAGAAAACTATTGTTACATCCTATCGGTCCTTCGCATAATAATGAATAGAGTCATTTAATGAAAAAAATTGATTTAGGGCTGGGGTGTAGCTCGGTGGTGGAGCGCTTGCCACATACACGTAAGGCTCTGGGCTTTGCGCTCAGCAGTTACACAGGCACACACAGCTTCTAACAATCTAACTTAGCAAATACTTGATTCAATAACTTTTAAGGACAACTTCACTCGTAAGACTAGTTTGGAGTTTGTTTTGTTTGTTTGGTTGGTTTGGTTTTGTTCTCCGAATACCGCACCATACTTGCCTACGTATTTAAAGCTGTATTTCACTAGATAGCCCAGGGGGATGCATCTGATTAAACAAGCTCTGGGAAACCATCTATCTACATGGTAAAGACATTTTACAAAGAAGACAAATTCATCCTCTGAAAAGGCTGATTCCATTAATTTACTGAAATGGACATCTCTCCATGTCTGCCTGGATTTTGGGAGAATAGGTGGCTTTCCTCTTTAAGGCAGAAGAGTATGTTCTTTAAAGGCAAATGTGGATTTCAAAGGAGAAGCTCGTGATTTCTAAACTTTTTAAAAAACTCTTCCTTCTGAGAAACTAAGACTCCCAGGGGTTTTAACCAAAGATGTTCAGATGTAAAAAATTCTCATTTTTTTTTTCCATTTCCTATAACACACAAGAGCCCATGCCTCAGGATAAGAGGTGCAAGGTGTTTGTGAGGCCTAATTAAAGTTTCTGAGAGTCCTACCTTGTTTCTAGATTCTGGAAGCCACACATGGCCCATTTTGTGGACTGTAAAATAATGACATGGAAATAATGCATGAGAGCCGCAGAGAAGGAACACAGGCATTTCAGAGTAATCATGTGGTAGGTCCTGCCCTTCAGGCTCAGTGTGGACTGTCATCTGTCCACCTGTCTGAGCTGGAGAAGCTTTGGAGCCACATGTGCCTTCCCCGTTCCCTCCAGCCAGGGCCTTTAGCTCCAGAAGCCAGGGCAGTGGATAGACTCTGAGGACACGTTGCTGTGGCCCTCGGGCTGAGGTCTCAGCGTGCCCCAGCCACACATTCTCCTTATTTAATGTCTCACAGCCCAAGACTGAAAAAGGAAGCTGAAAATCATGCCCCTGGTCACTAGATGCAAAGTTTCTACTAAAATGTCTTTTGACATGACTGGAGTCTGCCCTAGGAAAAGCTGTGTTCAAAAAGGCAAGAGGAAAACAGGCTCAAGTTCAAGTCGGGAGGAGGTTGGGAGTCCCTGGAGAGACACAATTTTCAAAGGTCAGAACCCAGGCAGATAAGAGAGCTGATCTGAGGTCAACTCAAGGGAAGTCAATATAACGAAGCATGAGATAAACCTGACTCAGAAGCCAGACACAGACTCAGCTAAGTAGTGGCCCAGTCCCAACTATACGGTACATTAGAATCACTGCAGCCAGGCTTCAACCCAAACCAGCACTCAACCCTTCTTCACCAGTGGATTCTGAATTGGAAGGGGGTGGAATGATGTTTAAAACCCTCCCCAAGTGACTAACTTGAATTCAGTTGTGAAGCACTGGACTAATGATTTTCTTAAACATTTCCAGGTGGAGTAGGTGTGATGTCCTATCACAGACAGCAAGAACTTGGCTTTAGCTAGGGACAGAGACTGATCACACTTGGCTAAAAAGGGCATAGAAAGAGGAGGATGAGGGTAGAATTTGATATAGGTACTTGGGTAGCTATAACCTGCCTGGTTCTAAAACCTGGCTTTGGATCCAGGAATATGGAAGAGGGCCTTGTGCTGAGTCTGTGGCAGTCAGTACTGTTGGTTTCAAGGTCTACATGATTCAGGAAAAATCAGGTGGCTCTATCATTGGCTCTACTTTCTCCATGCCAAGCCCATCAATAGACCTCAGAGCACTGAGGTCCTCACTAACCCCCACAAGGCTCAGCTGCCTCAGAAGTCCTGAGTGTTTGTAGGCTGTTATCTACCCCTGGAAGTACCTTCATTCTCCCATCATGCTTCCAAGGCTCCATGGAGCCACAACAAGATGTTCTTCAAATCTCTTCCACATCTGGCAGAAGAAAAATTAAGTACCTTACATGTTCCTCTCCAAAACATCATTGAACATCTAAAATTTTGCCACTTTCCTCCTACTCTGATTGTGAATATGTTGAAAAGCAGTAAGGCCTATGGAAACCATCTTGGAGAAGACAGTCACCAAGAAGAGACATAGGGTTTTCCAGCCATCTTCGAGTCTCTTCCATATCACCATTTCCTTGGAGTATGGCTTACTCTATCTTTTGACAGCAAACATAGTCAATCCCTCAGTAATTACTGTTTCTATTATAATCTACTAGGATTAGTAGGTCATGATACTTTCCCACATGACTATAACTATTCTTTCTGTCACCCTTTCACCTTCTAAGCATCGTTTGGGATTAAACTGGCCCAGTAGTAAAAGTTCTGTGATAGCTCTGGATTCTATTATTAAACCAGTTTAAGAAACTTCCATCTGTTTTGAGTATTGATGTCAGCAGTTTCTAGGTTAGGGGTATAATATATCCACCAAGGGGATCCTTCTGGCTGTAATATTATTCCCAAAATTGACCATTGCAATGACGAAAACCAGCACTAATAGAATTACTTTTCCTTTGACAGTCATATTCTCTTTTATGCTCCTCTTTGCCTCATTCTCCTAAGCCCTCAAGAGCTGTTCCTGTTACCCAGAGACACCCAGAATGCAAAGCTTAGCCCCTTCTCTAATTTCCTTAATAAATCCACTCAATGCACACATTTAGTGAATTTTTTTTCTTTACAGATTTTTCTGGAGATTTGTGGATTGCCAAGGAAGAGTCACGCTGCAGATCACATGTCCTTCAACTCTTTCATTATTCCATCTTTATTTATCCCCCTGGGTGCATCACACTGAGAAGGAGAAATTAAGCCTTCAGAAAGCAGTGTTCTCAAAGGAACTGTCATGGAGATGCAGCATCTCTGTTACATCATTTTGAATGAGAAGCTTTCACATCAATGGTTGCTATGTTTAATGGAAATGAAGGCTTTCAAATGAGTCCCTTCATTCCAAAAATACAGTTTCTAATGACTCAAAGTGCAGAGTATCCCCTCAATACTTCGGGTTCTTGCTTTCATGGTATCAACCAAGAGTACCACAGCACTGATTATCTTGACTCTTTCCCACCCTACAAATGGTTTCCCTGGAAAATGAGTATTTTGGTAGTTTTTTTCCTTTTATTTTCAGAGTAGTTGTATGTCGCACCAGAGTTGAGAGGGAGGTACAGAGATTTCCAGTACACCCACTTCCCCCACACATGCACAGCCTCCCCATTATGAGCACCCCCAATGATAAAGCCACTCTGACACATCATAACCCAAACACCCTCCCACCTGGTGACATTAGGTGGTGACATTAGTTGACATTCTGTAGTGAATGGAAGCCTTTTGAACAAAGGATGTTCTGACAGCGGGCGTGTGATTTGGGCTCTAGTATTGCTTATGAAGTGCTGTTTACCTCATCTCCCCCTCAGATGGCAGATACCACGGAGTCAGGAAACTCAGTTCTGAGCTCCTTACAATCCAACAGACTCCACTCTTCCACACAGCTGTTGCAATGGATGTAGGTGAAAGTTCTGGAGTCTGCGAGTTCCTCTCACAAGCAAGACTGTACACAAGTCACCAGAAGCTGTTCCCACGACATCACATAGGGATGCTTTCAGGAAGGGGTTGTCATGCCCTGTGAGGTTAGCCAGAGAGACCAAATGATATTATTATTCATCAGTGCTGAATGTAGGGTGTTCAACTCACACTGCATTGTGATAGCATCACAACGTAGGGCCCCAAGTTATAAATATTGTTCAAAAAGAACCTTGTCCCTGCTTCCTTTATTACATTTGGATCTGTCACTTATTTCTAAAATACTCTTAGTTCCAAAGCAAACACATCTCAGTTAATTCGCCCTGATGTGTACTTCTTACCAGATCAGGCCCTGACAGCTGTGCTCTCTGGACCCATGAATATAGCAGTTATTGCTGACTTTCTCATTGTGCAGTTGGAAGAGGCCTTCATTTTTAAATGATTCCAAAGACTGAACTCATTTTTGAGAACAGTTTCTCAGGGAGCTCATATGTAGCAAACTGTGAGAATTTTGAGGACAGTTCAGCTTTTTTTTTTTTTTTTTTTTCCACAACCCCTGAAACTCCTGCTAAGGCACTGAAGTCAAAATATCTATCGTTCGGACACTGGAATCAAAGACAATATGGGGGCAACTGGCATTTCTTTTCAGTTTGTAGAAAACCAAGTTTTTCTTTTTGGAATCATAACTAACTTAAAGTGATCATGAAAGACTGAAAATTTTATTTCCAATTGGCCTTCTACAATGAATGAGTCTCATTTCAATAGGATTAAGGAGAAACATCCCTAGTTTTGCTTCTTCCTTATAAATAAAGTTTGATTATGCAACTTAATTTTGTAAAAGTCTATTTCAGAAAGTATTATGTTTGACTGCAGAACTAGAGGCAATATTTTCAGTGGGTTTTTTTTGTTGTTATTTTTACATCTCCACCGTCTAAATAGTCTCGAATAGTCTATTGCTTTTATCTTTATTTTCAAGTAAGTATACCTTGAAAAGACCTATGGTTCTTAAAAGACAAATTAAAACCTTTCTTGAACATCACAAGGGACTAAAAATAGAAGTAAACAGGTTAATTTATTTTAGTGATACATGTTGCAAATTGTCCTAAGCCAAGCAGACCATTCACAATTAGCCTCCAGAAGAAACTCAATTCTGAGTTCCTTATAATCCTACAGACTCCACTCTTCCAAATGGAGCCTAAGCTTGGGGGAGGCAGCTGGTTTGCGGCATCGGCCCCTTTTGGGGTGGATTTCAAACTATCCCATGGTATCATTGACCACAGAACTGAGATGCGCATAATCGCCTCTCATGTACCCATACACGCATAGATGTGCTTCCCTACACCAACCTAGTCAGCATAGGGATATGTTGCAATTGAAAGCAACCAGAAAGGTTCCACAAACATTCACTAGTAAGCAGGCACGTGCAGTCATGCCACATGTTCTGGAAAGTGGGTGAAGTCTGTGCCTCTTTAGACATGTTAACAAGAGATTTCTGTAAAAGATTCATCTGAGGTGTGCACAGGTATTCCCAAATTCGAGCAGTAGGATTCAGTTTATTTTCCAGTGGGCATCAAGTCTTCAAATCAGGGCCAAGCCAAATGCTGTGGCGAGAAGTCTACGCCAGGCTCACCACACGCTGATGCCCTGTTTGTGCAGAAGGGTCTAGAGACAACTTCTCACCAACCTGTACAGCCTGAGCCCCATGAGGCTCAGCAGTGACAAATGCTTTCCAACATCTCTCATGAGAAATCATGAAGCCTCTGCTGTTGATGGAGAGAGCCAAGAGTAAAGACTTGAAGGGGCTCCCCAGATCTGGGTCATAGAATAAAGGACTGCTAAGACCAAGGCATCACCCCAGGGTGTGCAATCAGGGTGCACACTAACCGTTCCAGAGGAGAGATTAAAACTAATATCTGTGTGCCCATGGACTGTCCTGTGTGAACACCTAAAACCCTATGGCTCAGCAAGACTGGGTGGCAGCCCGGGGTCCTCAGACTTTGGGATCTACCAAGTGGGCAGCAGCTCTGTATCCCCGTCATGTCTTATTTTGCATGGGAAGAGAAATCCAGCAATCAGAAGGACTTGAGTCCACTGATGGGTCCAGCCACTGTGCTTACCTGTGTCCTGGTCTCCAGATTTGCTCTCAGACAAGTCTACGTTTGTTGAATCAACTCCAGTGAGCTTGAGTAAGGAGCTAGGAATTTGGGAGCAGAGAAAACACTTCTGGCAGGCTACTTGGGAGAAGGAGAGGGTGAATATGATAGAAAACAGCTGAGCAATCCACAAACACCTGGGCTTGATCACCGGCAAGGAAGACACCTAATATTTCTACAAGCTCATTTTCTGGTATCCTGGGAAATCTCTGCTAAGATCCACTGGTTGCATGGCTTGGGGCCAGTTAGCTAGGCTTTTTAGTCTCTGTTTCCTCATCTATAAAATGAGGACTGTTAACCCCTTCCTCAGGGAGATGGTGTGATTAATTGAGTAATTAATAAGAAAGAGCCTGCAGCAGGCTGCCATGTGCATCACAGGCCACTCAAATAGTCAATATTATTATTAATCTTGACTAGCCAATATCAGTCTAAAAATTATAGCTGATTTTACACAGCAAGAATCCTTTAAGAGCATGAAAGTATGCTATATTTATTTAAAATGTCCTCCTTCCCTGTCCCCCAAACCTTTCATTTATTCTTAACTCAATCTGTCCAATCAATGCATCAATCTATCCATTTATGATCTCTTGACAAGAACTGCAAGAAAAGGCATTGTTATCATTTTTGACACACAAAAAAGAAAAAAGCCAAAGATGGTTTATTGATTATCCAGGAAAAAGATAGGAGTTAGCTTTGATAATCTCCAACCGTCACTTTAATTTCTGCTTGACTATCATGCCTCCTACCGTTTTAACCTAGTTTTTAAAATTTATTTTACACAACTCCAGCAGCATCCTGCCTGTCATGAGTAGTTTTCATTGCTGTGATAGATTTCATGCCAAGAAATTTGTTGCTGCTGAGACCATCTTTAGGGGATAACATGATTTAATGATTAAGCTTCCGTGAGTAAATATGCATATAAACATATGCAAGAACACATCACCCATAGATACCTGCACATTATCCAAGATCGTTCAACTCCTATGAATTGGTCCAAATCTCAGGACTCAGTTCTTTCACTGCACTGGGTTCTCTCAAGTAGGCTATGCACTCCACAAAGCATTAAGTAGGATCTGGCTGGCAGCTCTGTGACCACAGTCCCCTCCTACCCCAGCAGCAGCCTGGGAGACAGAGGTCAGCGAGGCCTCAGCCCAGAGCCAAGCCAAGGAGGGCTGGGTGAGCTCATCCCCTCCCTGCTCCCTCCACCCCAGGAAAAGTTCTGTGAGCCCAGAAGAAGCTCCTGTTTCCAGTCACAGGATCCCCAGGGGCCTGGCTCTGCAGACTCCACCAGGCTGTGGTTTCTGCAGATGCAACCTTGCCTTTGCAGCCTGCTT